>SJYC01001756.1:0-72869 GCA_006408675.1 Madoqua kirkii | reverse complement strand
CTAACTGCATCTTCAATTTCATTTGCTTTTTTTTGGCCATGCCCGCACGGCACGTGGGATCTTAGTTCCCTGAGCAGAGACTGAACCTGCACCTCCTGCATTGGAAGCAAGGGCTTCTTAACCGCTGGACCACAAGGCAAGTCCCTCATTTGCTTTTAATGAATACAGATTTAAATCTGAAAGCCATGGGTGACTACTGGTTACCGCATGGGCGGCACAACTGAGAGGTGAGTTTTTGATGTGAAGGGCTCTGCTCCTCTCAGAAGGGTTGCTTTGCCCTTCTCTGTGACGTTGAGCTCCACTCCTCTCTTGGTGGGGGAAAAACTGGCCTAACAGCACTCGTGTCCCCCCCCCCCCCCCCCTCCCCCCCCTGCCGCCCCCCCCCCCCCCCCCCGCCCATTGCCTTGTTCTGGAGATGACTGTATCTCCACCTATTTTCTCTTACCTGTGCTCCCTCCCTCCCTCTTCCTGCTCATTCTAAAATCTAACGGTCCTCACTTTCTTCCTACGATGCCTTTTGCCAACCCCTTTTAGGCAAGGGTGGTTTATGAGCAAAGATTTCCTTCATCAGTGAAATGAGGAGGCACCTTGTCACCCTTCACTGTTTTGATAAATGTTTCCCGTCTGTTCAAGACGAGACAAAAAGAAGAGACTCCCACCTCCAATGCGTGGCCTTAAAACCTGCAAAGTTATTTGCTGTATGACTCAAGGAACTCAAACCTGAGCTCTCTAACAACCTAGAGAAGTGGGAAGGGTGGAAAGTGAGAGTGAGATTCAAGAGGGAGGGAACATATGTATACCCATGGCTGATTCATGTTGATATATGACAGAAACCAACACAAGATTGTAAAGCAATTATCCTTCAATAAAAAATAAGTAAATTTTTTAAAAATCTCCAGAGTTCAGCCCAGGTAATCACCTCACCACTGGGGGCTTTCTATCCAACAATGACAAACTAACTTGCTTTTTAATTTTCCAGTCTCATTCTATTTCAGTCCATTATTTTTTCTTTGCCACCTCTAGCTTCAGACTGTGTCTCCCGCCCATTTAATTGCTTTGTTAAAATGTTCATTTTTTTAAATCTGCCCTGTAACTGTCCTCTGAAGATAGCAACCAATAATTGCACTCTTTAGTCACAGGAAACTTGCTGTTTAAAATAAGCTTCTGATCAGACAGGGTCCTCAGAACATTATGACTAATCTATAGACGATGTAATAGCAAAGATGGTAATTCTCTCATTTCCAAGTGCCGCTTCATTAAGAGGATTCATATCTCGAGTCTTTAATACTCTCAGTTCTACTTCACGGGCTGAACAGATACGATTCGAAATCATGTTGAGGAAAGGAGCAGCTCAAAAATGACCGTCTGTTGGAAACAGAGACCCTCATCAGGCAGCCCCAGGATCCTGGGGCTCTACATTTCATTTCTGAGTGCAATTCAGAAGGTGTGGGCTTGCACTGTTAGGCAAAAGCCATAGGTTGCTCATTTTTCCTTGCAGGAAAAATAAAACCAGCCTCTTCTTTCTAACTTGATACATAGTGGGAATAACAGAAGAAACATCAGTAAAAAGACTGGGGGTTGGTGGGGGATCACTCCTGCTTAAAGAGAAAGCAAGATATTTGTTCTAGCTCTTTTTAAAAATGTATTTATTTTTAAATCAGAGGTAAAAGATGAAAAAAAGAAAACTTCAGAGGGGAACATAGGAAAGGTGGAAATGGCCACAGACTGGCCTTTATTTCAAAGGCAGAGAATGTGAAGGCAAGGGTGAGGGGGCGCATTCACGCTAACACTGGCCGCACCACCTGGACATCACCCGTAGCGCTCTCTCCCTTCCAGGGTGTTAGGGAGCTGACAGCTCCGTGGGTGGCCGGGGACGTCTCTTTCCAGGACCGTGCTAGAGCCAAGGTATGCCGCAGCCACCCGTCACTCCCAACAGTTCAGTGTTCAATTTTTAGAAATCTGGGGACTTGGTTGACATCAAATCAGTAAATTGAAGTCAGCCACAGTGGGAGTTTTTACGAGGAGAGTAACAAATGCAGCAAATCAGAACTTTTTCATCCCAGAGAGCCAGTTGTTAAACGTTTACCAACACACCACTGCTTCTGGCTCCGCCTTCCTACGGGCTCACCTTGGAGAGGTCCAGGCTTGGTGAGCTCACCAAAGCACGTGTGCAGCAAAAGAAGCAGTCACCGCCTTCCAGGTGGACTCCATCAACTGAGATGCGAGGCTATGTCAACACCAAGGCTGTGTCTTAATATTTTCTGGAAGGCTCAGGATAAAGCAGACTTGCCCGGCAGACCACTGAAAAGAGCCAGAGGTCTTTAAATCCCTCATTCTTTGCCCATCTCCCCTCTGCCCTGAAATACAGTGTTGACTGTCAACAGAGGAAGTCCATCCTGAGTCTCAAGACATCACTGTCACCCGCTGGTGAGTTTCTCAGGGGTCCCATGCCCAAGAGCCCCAATTTTCCTGCCAAGTTCTCTCTGCATCCTTGCTTCCTCGGAGTGTACCAACTGTCTCAGTAGCGTCCATGACACACCCAGCGGAGCAGCCCCAACTATGAAAGTGAGCAGCAGGGACTAACCTCTTTAGCTCACCACGGTATATCTCATACCTTATACAGCACAGTAATTGATGGATGCGCAATTCTTATTAAATGAATTAATGAATTCATTAGGCAAATCTCTGCTCATTCACCCACTGCTTTGCATCAGGGAGTCTTGGTGAAGGGCGATCATTTCAGAAATTCAAGGCAAAACATCAAGAAACCTAGATTGTGGAATAACCAGCCTTGGCAATTGACTTGCTGTTTAGTAACATCTTTGGATTGCCAGTTTTCCTCTAGGAAATAGCTCCTGGCTTTGAGCATTTTGATATTGGCTCTATCACTTCATAGCAGACAGATCTTGGCAAATTGTTCAACCACTCTGAGCCTCAATTTCCTCATCTTTAAATGATAACACAACGTATGTTCTTTTAAACTCTCATGTGGGAGCTGAAATATATGTAAAGCATATAGAATACAGAATGACTTTTACAGAATATAGCATACAGGATGAAGGTTCCACAAATGTTTTCTAGATTCACTTCCTCTCTAGACTGAGCAGTCCACAATTCCTCTAGACTCAGTCAGATATCTGTATGACTAGGACAGGTGCTGGCCTCAAAATATTTCTGCAAACAGTGGCTTAGGATAGGCTGACATGGAAACTCATTTCTTTATTCCACTTCAAACATCACCAGTGAGAAGAACATAAGGATCTTCCTCTATACTGAAAAAGAAATTAAAGAAAATTAAAGTTAAATTAAAATTAAAGTTCAAACTCTAGATTCCCACCTGACAGTCACTTGTCAGTGACAAGTGACATCGAGTCAGTGATGCCATCCAGCCATCTCATCCTCTGTCGTCCCCTTCTCCTCCTGCCCCCAATCCCTCCCAGCATCAGAGTCTTTTCCAATGAGTCAACTCTTCACATGAGGTGGTCAAAGTACTGCAGTTTCAGCTTTAGCATCAGTCCTTCCAAAGAAATCCCAGGGCTGATCTCCTTCAGAATGGACTGGTTGGATCTCCTTGCAGTCCAAGGGACTCTCAAGAGTCTTTTCCAGCATCACAGTTCAAAAGCATCAATTCTTCTGTGCTCAGCCTTCTTCACAGTCCAACTCTCACATCCATACATGACTACTGGAAAAACCATAGTCTTGACTAGACGTACCTTAGTCAGCAAAGTAATATCTCTGCTTCTGAATATGCTATCTAGGTTGGTCATCACTTTTCTTTCAAGGAGTAAGTGTCTTTTAATTTCATGGCTGCAGTCACCATCTGCAGTGATTTTGGAGCCCCCAAAAATTAAGTCTGACACTGTTTCCACCCCATCTCCCCATCTATTTGCCATGAAGTGATGGGACCGGATGTCATGATCTTCGTTTTCTGAATGCTGAGCTTTAAGCCAACTTTTTCACTCTCTTCTTTCACTTTCATCCAGAGGCTTTTTAGTTCCTCTTCACTTTCTGCCATAAGGGTGGTGTCATCTGCATATCTGAGGTTACTGATAGACCAATCCAAATCTGCCCATGTCACTTAGGGGAGTACAGAACAAAACTGGAGCTTGACCAACATAAAACATGGGAATAACAGGTGCTGGAACGGCAACCTGTATCACTGATGAATCTTGCCCTCTGCTACTATGCCCTCCTCAGTACACACACACACACACGCACACACACAGCTGCAGCAGGAAGATTAAAATCATATGATAGCCTGACTTGGTAACACTGTTACTAACGAAAACAGAGATGAAATTAGTATTTGTTGAGCACCTACTATGTGCTGATCAATATGATAAAGCAATATACCAAGCAAATACCCATGCTAACCCTATGACACAGGTTGCCACTTCCATTGTATGGATGACAAAACTGAGTCCCACCCAGAGGCCAAAGAAGCAGTCACTGAATGGCAGAAATGGATTTAAATTGAGATTTGACTGGCTCCAAATAATATCACCGTTCCCTGTTTCCAGGCTATCTCCTGAATGAACGACTAGAATGATGAGCGCATTGTCTTTGGACTAACTGCTCTAGAAAGGTCAAATGCTCAGCCCCTAGCTCCCTTGCCCTAGGCTCACTCTAAATCCGGCCAACAAATGGAGCTATTTTTTACAGTGAGGGATAAAAAAGCTTTGAAAGCCATATACTGCTTCTGCTCTTTCTTCTCTGGTTGCTATTTCGGAGTTTTCTTCTATCCATGCCATTTTTAATATATTCTACTGTCTTGCTAATGATAGGAAACTTGCTGTTGCATGCTTCCATAAAACATTATCTCATTACCTCATTTTGCCTCTCACTGTAAAGTATTTTGTAGCATTGAAAGTGGTATGAAAAAATTAATTTCATTAAATTAATGGAGAGTGTCATGACTGCTCAGTTATGACTCAGATGCATTTATAGAGGGGGCTGTAGGCATCAAAGCTTGTCATTTATTTTGCCATTTTCCTCCCACTTGCACCCACCATCCTGCCCAAGAAGGATGAAGTAATTCTAAATAGCATGCTTTGGAGAAATATTGTTGCCACCAGCAACCTGGAAAATCCCAAAGGCAAAACATGACTTTATATGGCCAATCAACAAATTGCAGAGCCAATCTGTTCATCTTCACCATCTTCCTAATAGACACAAGTGTGATAGCTGAATGCATCATGTTGTAATTCCTAGCAGTGCACAAGGTTACCCATGTGAATGACCTAGCCCTTTATTTACAGTAAAAATATTTTCTAAAGTTGTTAACCACTTCAAAGGGTCCACTTCCCCTTTCCCTACAAAGTCTCCTCATTCTTCCAGGTCTTTCTCAAGTGCTACTTTTTATAAGAAAACGTCTCCACTGATTTAAGCTCACAGAACTCTGCTACCTCTTGAGTTCATGTATTCAATGGTTCACCAAATATTTGTTGAGCAATGAGATATGCACAGCTCTGTTCCATGCACTGGAGATCCCATGGAGAGGACATACTGGCCCCTTTCCTCCTGGAGTACACTGTATCTGTACCACGTGGCGTATCACCCAAATAATGATGGCTCCACCTACCCTCTACAAAAAAAACTAAAGTCTCTCCTGAGAAGAAAGGTGCTGTTCTGTGAGTTTAACACAGTCTAAGACTTATAATATCCATCTTATTTTAGCCTCTATAAATGAAACCAATATTTGTGCCTTAGATAATGCTGGTGCACCTGTAAGGCCACTATAGATATCTGCTCTCCATTCTGGAATTTTTCTGAATGACCTCCCTCTGGCTCTTTCAGTTAGTTCTTGATCTCAGCTTTCCTGGATCCTCCAACTCTCTGCTTTGGCTTCACAACAAAACTTCAGTTCAGTTCCGTTCAGTCTCTCAGCTGTGTCTGACTCTTTGCAACCCCATGAATCGCAGCACACCAGGCCTCCCTGTCCATCACCAGCTCCCAGAGTTTATCCAAACCCATGTCTATTGAGTCAGTGATGCTATCCAACCATCTCATCCTCTGTCGTCCCCTTCTCCTCCTGCCCTCAATCTTTCCCAGCATCGTGGTCTTTTCAAATGAGTCAGCTCTTCGCATCAGGTGGCCAAAATACTGAGTTTCAGCTTCAACATCAGTCCTTCCAATGAACACGCAGGACTGATCTCCTTTAGGATGGACTGGTTGGATCTCCTTGCAGTCCAAGGGACTCTCAAGAGTCTTCTCCAACACAGTTTCAACTCAGGTCAAATATTCATGGAGTACCCACTGTGTATCAGGCATTGTGCTTCATGTTCTATGAATACAATGTCTACTTTTCACAGACCACAAAGGTGATGGTGCTAGTTCTGTTTTACAGAGGAGGAAGCTGAGGCTCCCACATTAAGGAAGGTTTTTCCAGATCAGCCCATTCAGAGGTAACAACACCAAGACTGAATCCATATCTGTGATGCTGGGATTCTATTATTTCACATAACCTCCACCTCTGCCTACTTACTCACATGCAAAATGAGAAAAAGAATCCCCACTACACCCTTCTCATGAGCTGTCATAATTATCAAGTAAGATAATTGAATACAGTGATGCTAATAATGCATCTCTCCTGACTTCTGAGTTCTAACGAGTAGGGATAAGTATCCAAAGCTAAATGGAGATGAGTGGATCAGCTTTGTTAACCATCCTCTGGTAACCAGAGTCCCAAAATGGAGAGGCATGAATAGTGCTTGGATCCAAGGCCAAAATGGGAGGTTCTTACTAAAGTCCCTCCTCAAATCTAGGCTAAGTATCTGCCTATAGTAAAACCAGCTCCGCACATCAGCTCCAAGCATGTGTCAGAAGCCACATTAGTCCACCTCTGAAAGCCAGACCCCTGCAAAACGAGAACCTGAGAGGATCCAAGATGGATCTTTATTCCCTTTTCAATGCATAGACTATGCACCCTGGGTGGGAAATGTGATCGAACAGAAATCACGCTCTCTACAATCAACTGGACGTTCATTCTCCCTGCAGGAAAGTGAGTAGGAAGTGGAGTAAAGGTCCCCTCCAGCATTTTTCTATCATTTGGAGGGAAGCAGAAACCTCCTTCTATAGAACCATGAGAAGAGAAACTCAGAGTTCCTTACAATATAGTATAAAATGGAAAGTGCCATACAAAGGTTGAAGTTGTCATTTTCCAATCACTTTTTCATTACTGATCCCCTACACCGTACACACTTTTTATGTTATGCTGCTAGATAATTTGCTAATTTTTTTATCTGACTCTATCAGACTAAATTCCTTCATGTGGTGGTGAAGTCGCTCAGTCGTGTCCAACTCTTTGCAACCCCGTGGACTATAGCATACCAGGCTCCTCCGTCCATGGGATTCTCCAAGCAAGAATACTGGAATGGGTTGCCATTTCCTTCCCCAGGGGATCTTCCCAACCCGGGGATCGAACCCAGGTCTCCCACATTGGAGGCAGACGCTTTAACCTCTGAGCCACCAGGGAAGATCATTTCTCAATTTAACCTGAAATACCCATGTCTATTGCCATGCCTAGTTGCTTTCTGGGTGGCTCTAGTGGTAAAGAATCCACCTGCAATGCAGAAGACATAAGAAACACAGGTTCAGTCCCGGGGAGGTGGGCATGGCAATTCACTCAGTACTCTTGCCTGGAGAATCCCATGGACAGAGCAGCCTGGTGGGCTACAGTCCATAGGATTGCAAAGAATCGAACACAACTGAAGTGACTTAGAAAGCACAATACCATGCCTACCATATAGTAGGCATGAAATAAATATCCATTCATTTAATAAATGAATCGATTCCATTTTTATATAAACACCAAAACCAAAACTCCATGGAACGGATGGTTTTCCAGTTATAAAGTATATTCATATTGATGCATCGTTTTGCATTTTTTAATCTCTGTTCACCTGTCTGCTGACAGCCAAACTAGATCTATACCTGTATCTTCAAATCATCTTACAATTCCCTATTGATGTACTGGGTTCATGTTTCACAAAACTGGCTTCATACATTTAGTATTCATTTTATGATGCCCTATTCAAGAAAGAAAAAGAATTTAAGAGCACATATAATATATTAAAAGTAAGCAAGAAAAAGGAGGCAAAGCCACCAACAAGATTTTCATCTTACATGCTCACCTTAGGGTCAAGATGGCATGGCAAACAACTTTCCAAGAAGAACATTTCACAGTTTATTCATAAACCACCCAATAACTCCCCCAAACTCAGCTCAGACAATGTTGACGGAGGATGATAGTAAGTGAGGGAACATGGCTTGCCCTTCATAGCTATTAGCAAGTCTAGCAGACTTTGCAAGGATTCTCTGAAGACACCAAACAGAGATGTACTTAAAAAGTAAATCGACTTTTAGTCTGAAAGCATTGAACAAAACTGAGGAGGAGGCAAAGGTCAAGGCTGAAGTGAGTTGATAAAGCACTGTTCCCCTGAAGATACTTCTTCTGTCAAGAGGAACTCCCTGCTCCAAATCTCCTTTGAAGAACAGTTCTCTTGGCAGGTATTAATGAGCTAAGAAAGCCTGCGTTCTGGTACTTACAGGCCCAGAACTGGAACTCAGAATGAGGCTACTTAAATCATACCCCAGTGGGCAATCCTCATGGAGAAATCTAGAAACATTAGAGAATCCAGATGAGGCACCTGATTCAAAGACAGGCCTGAGGACATCCATAGCTGGTATCTGCTGCAGATCGCTGTCATAGTGAATGAAGGAGGGGACGGAAAGAATAAAATCAAACGGGCTCTTTTCAACTGGTTTTTTTTTTTTAAACTTCCTAACATTTGACTGAGGACAAGGTATCTCTGCAGCACAAGCAAAGCTATGGAAAATTTTGTCATCTGCTTGCTTCTGCCTGTATTTTGGGGAGAGGGGATGAGGATTAAGAGTAAGCACTCCAGCTTCAGCCAGGACAATGATGTCAGCACACCTGGAAGCCCTGACCTGTGAGTCACCTTTTGAAATATGGAGTAACACACATCTGCTCAAGGGAGCTGGGGTGGGTTGGGGAGTTTACATTTATTGTCTTCTGCTCACAGAGCACTCGGCTTTGTCCGACTGCAATCCTTCTTTACGACAACCCGGCAGTATCTAAAGCAGAGGTCCATTCAACTAATTAGATCAGTGGCCTTAACCAAAATAAATAACTCACACACTGTGATAGAAAATACGCTGACCCTGGAGCCAAAAATCCTAGGGTCCATTCCACTTACTAATGTAACTCCTGGCAGATCAATGAATGTCTTAGAGGCTAGTTTCCTTATATTTTAGAGCAGTTCAACATTTCTATCTACCTCAAACATAATTTAGAAGATCAAGTAAGATGGTGTATGGCAATGGTCTCAACTGGGGCTATCTTGCCCACTGGGGGGCACTTAGCAATGTCTGGAGGCATTCTTGGTTGTCACAACTTGTGGTTAGAGAGGCCAGTAATGTGGTAAGTGCGTGCTCAGTCATGTTCAACTCTTTGAGACCCCCATGGACTGTAGCCCACCAGGCTCCTATGTTCATGGGTTTCTCCAGGCAAGAATACTGGAACAGACTGCCATGCCCTCCTCCAGGGGATCTTCCCAACCCAGGACTTGAACCCACATCTCGTGTCTCCTGCATTCGCAGGCAGGTTCTTTACCACTGAACCATCTGGGAGAGGCCAGGGATGCTGCTAAACATCCTACATTGCATAGAACAGCCCCAGCCACAAAGAATTCTCCTCCAAATATCAGTAAATATCACAGCTGAGCTTTGATGTATGTCAAGACCTCTAAAGGCATGGTTTTATTGGTTAAGATTGCACTAAGGCACAAGTAATAAAAATGGATTAAACAGTGAAAGATTTGTTTTTAATCACATAATGAGTAGTTAGCTTGTATGCAGACCACTGCTCAAAAGAGTCAACAAAGATGCCAGTTGTGTCTATATTCCTGTTCCACTGCCTTAGAATCTAGCTTTTTCACCATGGTTGTGAGATGGCTGTTACACCATCAGTCTTTGCTTCCACATGCAAGACATGAATAGAGTAAGGGAGTTGCTGGAAGGACCTGAGCCTATGCTAGGAGATCAGCAAGAACCTTCAGCTTATGCCTGATTGGGCAGAATTATATCATCACAGGTTCACCCACAGGTGCAAGGGCGTCTGCCCAATTCATTATTAATTATGCCACAGAAATGATGATCTCCATCACCATCAGCACAATCATTATGGCAATTCATGATAAAGGGGGCTGGTTAAAGGAACAGACTCTGATCAGGAAGCTGCAGATTCATTTTCTTACTCACACTATTTTCTGTGTATTAGTGAGCTGCTTAATTCCCAAGCCCTGGCTGCTTCCTCTAGATACTAGAGGTGACAAGAATACATACATAAGCAGAGTATTTTGAAGATTTAATGAATAATGCAAACTGTTTTCATTCACTGAATGCTGGGCACTTGACAAATAGTATATATGATCATCATTACTTAAACACAGTGACTAGCTAACTCTGAGGGATCAAAGCACTAATTTCCCATCCCTCACTCTACTTTGACCTGAGGCAACTGGCCTTGTCTTCCCTCTGAGTTGTGGAGACCCAGCCTGCAGGTCATAAAATAAATTTGCAGAGGGAGGCAATACTTCAAATCCTGATTCACAGAAATCAATATACAAATGACATCATTGTTACAGAGGTCCAGCTTGGTACTTGCCTGACTAAACAGTCTGATCTATCAAAAGTATCATCTGTGTCTGCAAAAATGTCACTGCAGTGACAGTGTTAAGAGGACATCACATGATCTAATAGTTCATGTTTCATTGTTAGCACTTCCTTAACTCTGTTTATCAAATTATTGTTCATCAGAACTCGGACTGATTAACATTTATAGTTTACTTAGAACTGAAAGGAATTCTTTCAGATAGTAAAGAATCTGCCTGCAATGCAGAAGACCCTGGTTTGATGCCTGAGTTGGCAAAGATCCCCTAGAGAAGGGAATGGCTACCCACTCCAGTATTCTTGCCTGGAGAATTCCATGGACAGAGGAGCCTGACGGGCTACAGTCATGAGGTCACAGAGTCAAACACAACTGAGCGACTAACACTTTGTTTTCTTTCTAGAACTGAAACTTAGCAAGAACTGCACAAAACCAGCCCTAAGCTGGGTCATTGTTGGGAGCCTGCAAGCATCGGAAGACTGAGTTTGGAATGTGTGCAAAAGCAGGGTAGCATCTCTGTCATCTTGCAAAAACATGCTGGAAGAGCAATCTTCCCAAAACATGACTACCTCTCACAGGAGCCTGTAATGACTCCCTGTTTTCAGAAGACCAAGTGACAGCTCCTTTGTCTGGCTTCGTATGCCTGGTTCTATCCCATCCACTATGAAGATTCCCAGAACCCAGGGCCAAGGAACCAGAGCTCTGCTTCCTTTTGTTCTTTTGAGTTCTTGTCTCTGTGTCTGTATTAAGGGGCGTATCTCTTGTACTAAGTCCTCAGCTGACCTCCAGTGTCATTTCCCATCACCCTCTCCAGCATGTCCGCCAGCCACTCAAATCCCATCACTCATTCTCTGCATAGCCCTTTAGATTCCGGCCTTCGTGCCTTTACTTTCTGTAGCTACCCCTGCCTTGAAGGCCTTCTCCTTTCTCTCTAACCCCCTATTTCCTCCTAATTTATCAAGACACAGCAATGAGCCCACTTGACTACAGAGTTAGCCTCCGTTACTCCACTTCCTTCTCATTAATCTCTCCTCGTTGACCTCTCATCGCACCAGAAGCTGCAGTTCACGATCAAGCACTGGATGCTGGGCCAGCTTATCCAGCTGTCTAATTGTTTCAGTACACGTGTTCTGTCTGCAATTGGACTGTGAAGGCTTCAAGGCCAGGGCCCAGACAGTCTCCATCTTTGCAAGTCCCAGAGGGAGAAGCACAGTCTGGAATGTGGGCATTCAAATATTTCCTCCTCCAGGGATAACCTAGGAAATCAAATCAACAAATATTGTGCACCTGCTGAAAGCAAACCATCCTCCCGACCATTTCCAGCTCCTTGTTTATATCAAACATCACAAGTGAAAATCCAAATAAGACCGAGATTAGAAAACCTTGGCTAATATTAACGCTCATGAATATTTAGTAAGAATTGCTTATTAACTAGGGTTACAGTGGTCTCCCTTATAATCACGGGGTTCTAATAACTGCTGGCATTTAATTGTGCTCATCCAATAGTAAGTGAAAGTGCAAGGGTTTGTGAGCTAAGAAATGCCATCTGATGTAGAGTGATGGTTTGTTTTTGTATTCTTTTTTTTTTTTTCCATGGCATGAAGGACCGTAGTTTTCCAACCAGGAATCAAACCCATTGCCCCTGCACTGGGACCACAGGGTCCTAACCACCAAATGGCCAGAGAAGTCCCAGAATAACAGTTTTAAAACCAAGCCTCACGCAAGGCTTAGGTCCTTCCAAGGCAATTTAGAGACAGTCTGGGGGAACAAGTGTTTGTTGCTCAATTGGATCTGATCCTTTGTGACCCCACGGACTGGAGCCCACCAAGCTCCTCTGGCTATGGAATTCTCCAGGCAAAAATACTGAAGTGGGTAGCCATTCCCTTCTCCGGGGGATCTTCCAACCCAGGGATCAAACCCTCATCTCCTGCATTACAGACCTATTCTTTACTGTCTGAGCCACTAGATTTGACCCCTGTGACGGGAAGATCCCCTGGAGAAGGGAATGGCTACACAGTCCAGTATTCTTGCCTGGAAATCCCACGGACAGAGGAGCCTGGCAGGCCACAGTCCTTGGGGACATAAAGAATCGCCATGACTAAGCAACCAACACTTTCACTTTGGGGAAGCAAGGGGAGATAAGCAGGTGGTGACCTGATCATCCACCCCTAGTTCAACAAGTACAACTCTCTTTTGACAGGTTTATAGATTGGGCTTTGCTTGATAAATAGACTTTATTAAAATGCTTCTAAATAAAACATTTAAACTTGTTAAATAGTTTTAAATAAAACTATAGACAAAAGACTGTTTGAAATCTAAAAACATTTTCCTAGCTCAGCCTATTATTGTGGAAAACTAGAAACCCTATGATTTTTCTGAACCCTTCGGTATATATTTGGCTCACACCAAACACACAGGGTTGTTGTGTTAGGAGGCCTGAGAAAAATTCAAGCTTCAGAGCAGGCGCTTAAAGCATGTTACATAAGGAGGAGCAGCTTCATCTGGGGTGTGGACATTAGCCAAAATGCTGGCCTTCAGTGTCTCTAGACCAGGCAGATAACAAGAGCCTGTGTAAATCCAGCTCAAGGTAGAGACACACTGGGGCAGGCTCACTGGCAACCCTTCCAACCTCCAGATACCCTGGGCCAGAAATACCCTGCCACTGATAGGTGTCCATATTATATTTTCATGGCAACACTGTCTTTTCCCTTCACTGTGTATCAACAGAAAATAATTGTTCGTGTAACTGTTTAAAGTCTGTCTCTCTCATCTCTCTTATTCAGACCCAGATCAGCCCACACATTCCTCACATTCAATATCCCTGAATATGCCTTGCTGAATAAATTACTAAATCATTCAAGACAGGATATCTCCATGTTGGGCACTGGGAACCTAAAAAAATGTGTATAAAAATAGGATTCCCTGACATTAAAGGGCTCTCCAGGTCCCAAGGATGACGCTGATGGATACAGATGTTACTGGTATAGTCTATCTCATCCAGAGAAATAAAATTAGATTTCTATCTATATATGTTATTGCCATCAACTGAAAAACGGCAGGACTGATTACCCATAAGTTTGGAGGACATGATTTAGAATACAGGCTATACCTATATATGGAATTCTAAATTTCACAGCTGAAACTGAGATGCTGTAAAAGGACTCTCCATCAAGAAATATAAGCTATAAGTATTAAGTTGCTGCGGAAAGGGAAATAAACTAAATACAGTTCTCCTGAGTAGGTCCCCCAAGTTGCAGATGGTGATTTATAATTGAGCCGTTTCTCACAAGGGCAGCTCTGTAAACAAAATTGTGTCGATTCCTATCAGGAACTGGCTACTTCATGATGGTTAGTCCTTCTCAAGCAATAGATATCAGAACTTGTGATGATTCTTACTCATAGTGACAACTGAGAACCACCTATCTCTAATTCACAGAACACCCCTCCAACCTAGGTATTATAGCGCCTGTCATACAAATGAGTTAAATCAAAATCAACTGCATCAGCACAGCTGGGACTTGAGCTCCAAGCGCTCTGAATCAAAGGTCATGGTCTTGGCATATGGACATTCTTGTTTCTGGAAGAGGAGGAAACTGGGACCTGAGACTTCACATCCTTGCCCCGAAACATCCCAGGCACTAGAACATCACCAGTGAGATCTAAAGCTGAAGAACTAAGGGCCCAGACCTGGGATGCCTTAACTATTGTATGTGAGGCAAGGCTGGCAAAATAAAAAGGGCCTCTCTTGGGAAAGCACAACAGTGCTCAACCCATGGAAGTTTTGAAAGAGTTCAAGTCATTTCCTACAATAAATAATAATCAGCCCCTCCAGGAATAAAGGTTTGCCAGGGAACGAGCTGAGACATCTCTGCTCCTGGCCCAAAGCACATTCCTCTCTCTTCCTCCCTCTCTCTCCCCTTCCTTTCCAGAAGCTACCACTATCCTGAACTCTCTACAAAGTATCCCCATGCTTTTCAAGTTTTATCACTTATATTAGCCAAGAAACCTATGCTTTTCTCTGACAGATGGAAGCCGTGGCAAAGTTTATACAAAAGGAAAAGTACATCCCAGAAAGAGGTTTAAGCAGAATGGCCTTGACTATCACAGTTAAAACATAAATCAAAGAATCATCCAGCCACTTTCTGGTGATACCAAGGAGGAGGATGGGGGAGGGAGGGCAAGGAATTAGCGATGCCTCCTATCTTAGTCCTCTTTTAGTAAGTTCTATCTAATCTTTTCTCACCTTCAGATTTCTCCTTCTAGGGAAATGCAAAGACAGGACATCTAACTCCCAGGGTTATGTTAACATTTTATATTGAAAAAATATTCTCCTGTTTACATACTCATAATTTTTACCCTAACTAACCAGAAATATTTCTACAGATTCAAAAGTTTTCATTTTTCCATAACTTGCAGACAAATCAAAACTCAGAAGTGCATCTTAACCTCTCCTCTGTCCCTCCCTTCTCCTTCCAAGGATGTCTCTGACCCTACTTCTACTGCCCAGAAAATCTTTATCCCCCAAGCTCCTGACTGATCCTCTCCTATCTTCCCCTTATTCACATCCTTGGTTGGCCTACTCCCTCGAGATTTTAGTCCAAAGTCTCCATTTTTTTCCACCATGGTGGACTCAGAAATCAGATAGTCCTTTTCTCTCTTCTTGCCTTGAAACTGTTTACAATATTTTACCCGGAAGTCTGACTAATGGAAAACACCACACACAACATCCCCACACTACCTCTCCATCTTCCTCTTTCTATAGTTTCGGTTCTTTTCTTTCTAATAGCCACATTGCTCCAGCCCATAAAGTTTCCTTGTGTGGGTCTGCTGCCTTTCTGACATTCTGTAATTTCTTATGGTCATCAGAGGTACTGGTTCAACTTCCAAATGCAAATAGAAATAACCTGTTCCATGATAAATCACAATTTACACAACCAATAAATCAAATGGTAACTGCTGTCTGTGGAAAGATCATATATCAAAGTTTCTTTTAAGCATTTGACAAAGTCCCTTCAGCAACTAAAGGAATCCTACACACAGGAGGTGATTCCCATTCTAGAACAGTCTCACTGCCTGTGTGTATGTACACATATGCCAACATATATGCACTTCGTTTTCTGAATGTTGAGCTTTAAACCAACTTTTTCACTCTCCTCTCTCACTTTCATCAAGAGGCTTTTTAGTTCCTCTTCACTTTCTGCCACAAGGGTGGTGTCACCTGCATATCTGAGGTGATTGATATTTCTCCTGGCAAGCTTGGTTCCAGCTTGTGTTTCTTCCAGTTCAGCATTTCTCATGATATACTCTGCATATAAGTTAAATAAGCAGGGTGACAATATACAGCCTTGATGTACTCCTTTTCCTATTTGGAACCAGTCTATTGTTCCATATTCAGTTCAAACTGTTGTTTCCTGACCTGCATCTTAGTAAAACCATTTCAGAGATGATGGACTTGAGCTTAGAGAGGTTTAGTGACATGCCCGTGGTCACAAAACTGCTAAGTGAAATTCCATGGACAGTGATTATCTGATAGACATCTATCTTCCCTGCCAGACAGTAACATTTACAAGGATAACATGGTGTCTTTTGCATCCACCATTGTAGGAGTCCCCACATATTTGGAAGATTCCCAATGAGAGCTCCTCCTCTAAATGTATATATGATCTTAGGCAAATGTTTCACTCTCTCTGGGGCTGTTTTCCCAGTTATAAATGAAGAGGGGAGCCTTCTGTTAAACATGACAGGCTAAACATTTGTGTTTTCTTAAAGAAAAATTTTCTATCATTTCAGTAAATGAATTCTTCCATAACCCAATAAGACAAAGAGAAGGCAGAGCAGATGACAGCAACAAAATTTAGAAAGGATAAAGGAACTGTGGTTAAAAAAAAAAAAAAACTCATGGGTAGCAAAAAAAAAAAAAAAAAATCCTTAAAAGCTAAGCTGGAAGTGGGATAGACCAAGAATGGAGCCTAATCCTGTAGAATATCAGGAAGGCTCAGCAACTGGAGGCAAGTGCCTCTGAACACAAGGACATGGATAGAGCTGGATGGGATGAAGGTCTAAAAGATAATTAGATTCACAAATTTCTATCCACCCTAGTCCACGCTGCCAAGCACATGCCGTTCTGCTCCAGCAGAAGACTGAAGACTTCAGTGGTTAGAACCAAAGGGAACCTGAATTAAGGGCCTCCAGGTGCCTGCTGTGGCTTCGAGTAAATGCTGAAAGCAGAGGTCCCGTGCAAAAGTCCACAGACAGCCTAGTGACACTCTCAGGTCCCTCTTTCCCAATTTACTCTATACATGCTCAGGGCCCCACCACACAGAAAACTGGAAAAGCCAAAAGTCTAAGAGCAATAGCTATGGATATTGAAACACTTGGAATTTCCCCATTGAAACAGTTCTCTCCAGTCACCTAAGGTGGAACCAATCATTGATTGGCCCCACCAATCACTGTTCACATTGTACACAGCTTCCAATCATTGTTACCTGCTCCAATTAAAAACCAAAAAATATATATATATATACCTGAGCAGAGTGCCAAGGATCCTCAAACATTTGAGAAGTGCCTTCTGTGAAAGGTAGAAATCAAAATAATAAACAGAAAAACAAACTCAGAGAAAACAGAGTGTGTAGGGAACATGGAAAGAAGAAATCCAGTGAAAGCTAAAGTTAATATTCTCAGAGTGATGGGAAAAGATACTGCAACCATGAAACAAGAACATGATGTTATTTTTAAAGAGGGAACATGCAGATATGAAAATACAAATGTTTAAAAATATGATAGCAAAAGTGAAAAATTCAAAGAAAGTCTGGAAAATGAAGTTAAGGAAATCTTCCATAAAGTAAGAAGCCCCAAAAAAGATGGGGGATAAGAGGGAGAAGAAAAGATAAGACAATTAGCATAGATCTAGGGGAGGGGGACCAATAGGAGATCCAGAAAGGGAAGGAAGGAAGGAAATTACCAAAAAATTCAAGAAACGTTCCAGAACCAAAGGTTTGAGTTCCAGATTTTAAAGGCCCGCCACAGACTTCCCTAGTGGTCCAGTGGGTAAGATTCTTCTCTTTGAACACACGGAGTGCCGGTTCAATCCCCAGTTGGGGAGCTAAGATTCCACTTACCTTGCAGTACAGCCAAAAAATTAAAATTTAAAAGGAGATATAGAGACAAAAACAATGCAAAAAAAGGGCCCACCAAGTATAGTTCAAAGGAAAAAAAAATGACATACCAAGACCATCATCACGATGGTTCACAACACTATGGTCATGGTGTGCATGTGACTCACTTCCAAAGAAGAAATGCAGGTCAGTCCCAGGCCTGGGAATCAGAAGGGAATCACTTGCTCAATGGTGACCATGCAAGGGATGGCAAGGTCAGAGGAAAAGTCTCTAAAGTCCAGAAGGAGACGATTTACCACCCTGAATTCTATACAAGTCACACTACTGATCCCACGTGAAGACAGAATAACTCCTTCAGTCACACACACTTTCAAAGTTATACTCACCAAATACTCTTTTTCAGGAAGCTACAGGAGAACTGTCCTCATCCAGATTTAAAAAAAAAAAAAAACTAAACTAAATAACAAATGGAGGATGGGGAGCTGGGAAACAGGGGTTCGAGTAAACAGGTAAAGGGAACCACTAAAACAGTGAGAGAGGGAGATTTCAGAATGACAGCAGCCGTAAATATGCATGTGTGTGTGTGTGTGTGTGTGTGTGTGTGTGTGTGTGTGTGCGTGTGTGTGTGTGTCTTCTCAACTGGGACTATATACATTCACAATAACCTGGACACGGGATGTTGAATTAACCAATGGTTAAAAAAATTTTAGCCATTGAGAGGCAGAATGGATAGAAAATGTCACAGCAAGAAAGTAAATCATTATCTTCAATAGCAGGCAATCAGCAGAAAACAGCTAATGCTGCAAAGTAAAAGCAAAATAACAGTGTGGATGCATGGTACTTAGAAAAGTTACTATGGGAAGAGGGAAACCAGTAAAGAACTAACTGTCATCGTCTCTCGAATGAGGGTCACAGGTGGAGAGACATATGACACAGGACTGCCTCTTTTTGTTAGAAATCTTACAGCAAAGATTAGATTAGCTAATCTGCAGTTCTTAAATTTCTATTTGGATTTTTAGGACTTGTATTTTATAACACGAGATGATGTGTAAATTTGAATCCCAAGTGTCTTACATGAATCCCTCTTGTTCTAACTAAACCTTCTTTCCTCACCCTTTATGGAAAGAAAATGTGCACACTGCTTCATTCATGCCAAATGCCAAGATGACGTACACCCCATATTCTTGGAGGCTGACTAGACTCCCACATAATTATGCACAACTCTTAAGTTTTCAGAGTCCCCATCTGGGGAGAGGCTTGGAGTAGGTTTATTTCCTTTCCTAAAGGGAAATAAAGCCGGGAGGAGGTACCTTAGCGAAGCAGAACTAGAATAATTATGATAGTCAAACTACTTGTTTGAAAAAAGCAATCAGAAACTTCTTTTTCTATCTCATTCAAGCCTCCATCCTCAAAGGGACCTTGTGGAATTTCTTTGACCGTCACTAAGCAGGAAGCATGGGCAGAACCAAAATAGGTTTATGCCCTGGATAATTTTATTTTAAATGGAAATTTCGCTGTGGTACATTGTTTAATGTTGGAAAAACAGGAGTCAACACATCTTGAAGCTCTCAACCTGGCTGCTGGCTTTGCAAAGTGAGAAATAACCTGCCGGGGGCTTCAAGCTCACAGCCTCTGGCCCCTATGCTAGCTGCTGCCTGGTTCTCCATTTCTCTCCCCATCACAGGGCGCTGAGCAGCAAAGTCATCCATTTCGCCTCTTCTCTCTCCCAGCTGTCTCCACTTCACCTCCCACCCTTGGAAGTCTCAACACGGAAAACAAAAGCAGAGGTGGTTGCCTAGCCCACAAACCAATCCCCTAGGGAGCAGGATTAGGAGGTAGGACAGGCTTTCTGGCAGGAGGCAAGGGTGATGGATGGGAGGGGCGTGCTTGCTTCTTCTCACACTTGGGTACCAGCTTTCATATTAAGTGATGAAGATGCATGCAGTGGAAAGGAAAAAGTCTATCTCACTCAGCTTCCCTTTTGCAGTGACAGTTCCTGCTCAAAAGGCCAGGCTCCTCGTGCAGGGATCTAGAATACTTGAGAGTGTGGGTGATCTCAGACAGGAAGCCCCTCAGCACAGCCCTAGTAGCCAAGGCACATTCTTGCTGCCCCCACACTCCTGTCCCCACTGCAAGCCTGAAACACAAGGAGAGCAGCGTCACCATATTTTAGGGAAATCAAGCCTCTGGTTTCAGCAGTCGCTTATCTTATGGCCTAATCTCACGGCAAACAGAACTCCTTCCAGCACAATCCTAGCTCAGGTGAGGAAGAAGACTCAGCATGAGACCCTGTGGAGTGCTGTCCCTGTTCTCACACGCACAGTGTAACCTTACGAGCATCTCAGGCTTCCAGCATGATCTGTCACTTCACTCCAGAGCTTCACCCGGCCACCTCCCCAAAAGACAAACTACGTGTCACCAGAATCACCTCATTTCAACACACTGTACTTTCCAAGGCTTGATGGATTTCAGATATGTTATTGACCTGCATGAGCCTTAAATGAACTAAAAATATTAGCATTCTTCGGCGAGTTCACCCAACCAGGCAATGCTTCGAAGAGGACTCTTGTGGGACATGAATTCAGTACCAGGGTCTGGGTGCTTTGATAGGACCCTCTCAGGAACACCCTCTCAAATGTTATCAGTTCTATCTTATGGGTCCTCCAGTGGGAGAACTGTGCTAGACATGCAGAAAGTTTCAGACATGGCACAAGAGCTCTTTTCTTGAGGAAAATCCCTGTGCTAAAGGAAAGGAAACAAACCTAAAACCCAGAAGAAAAAAGAAGGAAAGATTCCTGGAGTGGCACAGAGCATGAGACAGGTAACAAGGAGAAGGCAGTTCCTCCTGGCTGAGGGAGGCTGAGACATAGAAGGCTGCTCTGGAATGGGCCTTGGGAAGCCGGAGCAGTTACTTCCATGAGCTCAGATGTGAAAAGAGGGTTGCAAGGCAAGGGGACGGTGGGAGCAAAGGCCTGTGATGAGTGGACTTGATCCAGGAGCAGAAGGCCAGCTCTCCGAAGCATATGCCAAGATGGAGTAATGATGAATCCTGGTCCTGGGCTTTGGAAGTCACAACTTGTGTTTCAGTTTTCCATCAGAGTAAAGGAATTAGACTAACTGATTTCTATGATCTTTCAGTTCAGTTCAGTCACTCAGTTGTATCCGACCCTTTGCGACCCCATGGGCTGCAGCACAATAGGCTTCCCTGTCCATCACCAACTCCCAGAGCTTGCTCAAACTCATGTCCAACAAGTTGTTGATGCCATCCAACCATCTCATCTTTGTTGTCCCCTTCTCCTCCTGCCTTCAATCTTTCACAGCATCAGGGTCTTTTCCAGTGAGTCAGTTCTTCACATAAGGTGGCCAAAGGATTGGAGTTCCAGCTGCAGCATCAGTCCTTCCAATGAATATTCAGGGTTGATTTCCATTAGGATGGACTGGTTGGATCTCCTTGTAGTCCAAGGAACTCTCAAGAGTCTTCTCTAACACCACAGCTCAAAAGCATCAATTCTTTGGTGCTCAGCTTTCTTTATGGTCCAGTTCTCACATGCATACATCACTACTGGAAAAACCATAGCTTTGACTAGATGGACCTTTGTCTAGGGTCTCTGCAGCTTTGTAATTCCAGGAGGCTGAAAAGAGGGCTGTGGAGTCTAGAACCAGAGAGCCTATAATGCCAAGGAAGGATCCAGGAGCTTCTCACTGAAGCTGATGGAGCATCACTAGAGGGTGGGAATGGAACTGGGACACAAGCAGGGCTATTTAGCTGCAGTGGTGGCAGCAGAGTCGAGATGAACTAGAGAGGCCACATGTTAGAGGCAGAGGCAAGGAAAGGAAGGGCTGGAGCCCAGATTTCAGCTCATAAAGTAAAGGGGAGCAAGCTCTGCCCTCCACACCTTAAAGGAAAGGAAAGTAAGCAGCTTTACCACCTAGACCTAGAATGAACCTTGATAAAATCTAGCTCCTCAATTTCACTCATTTTATTTTTTTTAAGTGCAGATTTTATTTTGTTCACTTTTTTGACCACACTGCACAGCTTGTGGGATTTTAGTTCCCCAAAAGATTGAACCCATGACCTCAGCAGTGAAAGCATGAAGTCCTAACCACTGGACCTCCAAGGAAGTCTCTCAACTCACTCATTTTAAAGATAAAGAAATCGAAGTTCACATAACCAGCTGGGGACAGAGAAGGACCAACACTTTGTTCTCCAGGTTTCCAGTTCAGTATCTTCCAGGGGGTGCCTTCTTGCTGGTCCGCCCTCCCAGGAGATCTCACTGGCAGCTTGTACCAACCTTTGTGTTTAATTTTCTGGGTTCCTTCTCTTTCCTCTGAGAGTCCCAATACACACACTGTATTCATTGGGGACCTGTCAAGCTCAATCAAATGTAAGGGGGAATTTATTAGCCTTCACCATTGAGAATACCACTAGAAAAACTTAAGCTGTATGAACCGGGGCCAGATGGTCACCACTAATTGGTGTAATATCTTTATGTTACCAAGTTCATTTCTGCATTGCCTTACATTGCCTGCATTTCTATATGTTGGGGACATGGCTGCCAGCAAATTCAACTTAGCAGACCCAGAGGAAGCAGGGAGAAGCTTCTTCTCTGTGTTCATATATCAGTCACAGAGAAGGACCCTGGTTGGTCTTGCAATGATTACCCGCCCTGCCCTTAGAGGTATCCTTGTTGATTACAATTAGCCATGCCTTGCTCACAAGATCATCCTCTAGCCAGAAGGGCAAAGTCTGTTTCTAGAGGAAGACACTTGGGAAAACCTTTTATGTGAACAAAATGGAATAGGTGGTTTAACCTACTAAGCCCATCTCTATGTGAAGAGTCTCAGGAAGTTACCATTAACAGAATCCACTCCCTCTGTTCAGGGCATGTCTCCCACGTGGTAGGACATCAGATTGGAAATACAAAGTGGCCTGGGCAAGCAGATCCTAGTGTGAGTCACTGAAGAACATTCAGGCAGTGACATAATGTTTCACACAACCATTTTAATGCTGTTTAAATAAGATGTTTAAATAAGAGAAATCCATACAAGGTTCCAGTGTAGACAGGTTTACCCCCATGTACCAGACCTTGCTGAGATCAAACTTCTATAAAACACCCCTCTCCAGAGCAGAGGCCAGCTAGCCTCTGTCTCAAGGCCCACCTTTCCTGTTCCCTTGACACAAGCCTGACTTCAGGCAGCAGGTATTTGGACAACTCTGGCCTCATCTTTGCTCACTTTCTGGGTGTTTTGACCCCAACTTGGAACCCAGTTTGAGTAATTGGGTTTCTGTCTTGTTCCCAAAGTCAGTGCCTTGTTCACAGCACCTGGCCTCTTTCTCCATGCCCCCATGCCTGCTTTGGACCTCCATTCCCAGAAGACCAAAGCTCAACCTTATTCTCCTCTGTCCTCTCTCAGATCCTGACAGGTGTCCCAGCCCAAAAACAGAGAACTCACACCTTCACTGGTACCATCTGCCTAGATCTCCACACATCATCTCCTCCTGAATTCCCTTTGCCCTGCTGCAGCTCAGCATTCCAGCGTGGCCCTCCTGGTACTGACCACTAGAGGAGCCATCTCCTACTTCCTGACTTTTCTTCGAGACATTGCCTCGAGGGCCTGTCCCCACTCAGGGCGTGGTCTTGCCTGGTCCCAGCCTGACTCCTCCAGCTATATTAAGCAATATATGCCATGTGACACGAAGGCCACAGTCCCAAAACCCCACCCCTTAAACCCAGCTGTGCACAGGTAAAGGCTGGAAGTTTAGAAATATCCATGGCCAAGTGACAGTCAGCCCATCGTTTTATCTACATTTGTACTTTCCCACAGAAGTACTGTGAAACTAATAGATGCAATGGAGTCTATGTACGGAAAGAATTATGACCATCTTGTTATACCCCCTAACCTAGAATGAAGGGTTGTACACCAAACCATGTGTGACTTCATAAAATTGTTTCTGGAGCTAAGACTTTCCAAGGCAAACATACTACTTATTTGATTTGTCTTTATAGTTCTTCCAGACATAGTGGAAGAAAAGTCTTGAGGCCCCCGTGGTCTGGGGTTATAGGTTCAAATGCATCAGGCCCCAGTGTCCTAGGAGCATAGAGCAGTGGATCTCAAAGTGTAGTATCCAGAATAGCACCAGCAACAGCATCACCCCAGAACTTTCTAGAAACTCATATTTCCAACCATCATTCTACTGAATCAGATACTCTGAGCCCCTCACACGGTGTTTGAACAAGCCCTCCAGGGAAACTCATGCTCATTAAGGTGACTACACTAGGAGTTTTTAAAAATGTTCACTCTGCCTCGAAAGATTCTGATTGGATCTGACCTCGCTGGGGCCTGGGCACCTGTGTTTTAAAAATCTCCAAGGTGACTCTTAACAGTCACTATTGAGAGGCACTGCCTCAGGGTATGCGAAGTCCTGCAGTTTGCTCCAAGGCAGAGCTGTATCTGCTTCCTTCTCCCCACCTTTCATACTTCCCTGTCCATGGACACCTACCCTTACTCCGCCTGTTCAGTTCCTGCAGGATGGAATATCCAAGCTTGACAAAGGCTCATTTTCCAAGGTCCCATAAATGTCAAGCTTCTTGTTATTCAGTGCTTTTGTGTTGGTTGTGGTTGTTAACGTCACCATCAAATCAGGCAAGAGGTTTCACAGGCATGCTGTGAAACTGCACCCAGATGTCTGCAGTCCTGGCTGAACACTATTTAGGCAAAGTTACGTATGTTATGTATAAGGATTGCATTGTGCAAGGAGAGGATGCCAGTGAAAATTAAATAAGAAAAGGAGAGGCAGGAGGCATCAAAGGAATAAGATGTGTGTAGGGGGTGTGTGTGCCTGCACTCAAATTCTTTCCCACTCTTTATGACCTCATGGACTGTGGCCCACCAGGCTCCTCTGTCCATGGGATTCTCCAAGAATACTGACTGCGGTGCCATTTCCTTCTCCAGGGCATCTTCCCGACCCAGGGACTGAACCTATGTCTTCTGCATTGGGAGGCAGATTCTATACTACCGTACTACCTGGGAAGCCCAAGATATGAGGACTTCACTTCAGTCCAGCCACCGTGTGCCTATTCTTCATGGAAGTCCCCTCAAAAGCACCTGTTTTGGTTGGATCCAAACCTGTAGCCAGTCATCAGTCAGGGCCAGGTGACATGTGAGGGCTGAGGCTACATCTAATATTTCCCTCCAAATCAGTGTTTCTCAACCTTTAAATAAAATGATACTTTTAATGACAAAATACTTCTCAGAGCTCCACCCACAGCCAATTTCCTTGTAGCTTTGTTGGATGCAGAAAATCCACAACAAAAACTGTTCTGAATTCATCACACTCATAAATGAATTTGTATTTTGTTTATCACATGAATCTGAAGATCCATCAGTTCAGTTCAGTTCAGTCCCTCAGTCACGTCTGACTCTTTGTGACTCCATGAATCACAGCACACCTGACCTCCTTGTCCATCACCAACTACCAGAGTTTACTCAAACTCAGGTCCATTGAGTCAGTGATTTCATCAAACCATCTTTTCCTCTGTTGTCCCCTTCTTCTCCTGCCTTCAATCTTTCCCAGCATCAGTGTCTTTTCAAATGAGTCAGTTCTTCACATCAGGTGGCCAAAGGGTTGGAGTTTCAGCTTCAACATCATTCCTTCCAATGAGTATTCAGGACTGATTTCCTTTAGGATGGACTGGTTGGATCTCCTTGCAGTCCAAGGGACTCTCAAGAGTCTTTTCCAACACCACAGTTCAAAAGCATCAATTCTTCACTGCTCAGGTTTCTTTACAGTCCAAGTCTCACAACCATACATGACTGCTGGAAAAACCACAGCTTTGACCAGATGGACCTTTGTTGGCAAAGTAATGTCTCTGCTTTTTAATATGCTGTCTAGGTTGGTCATAGGTTTTCTTCCAAGGAGTAAGTGTTTTTTAATTTCATAGCTGTAATCATCATCTGCAATGAATCTAGAGCCCCCCAAAATAAAGTCTGTCACTGTTTCCATTGTTTCCCCCTCTATTTGCCATAAAGTGATGGGACCCGATGTCAAGATCTTAGTTTTCTAAATGTTGAGTTTTAATCCAAATTTTTCACTTTCCTCTTTCACTTTCATTAAGAGGCTCTTTTGTTCTTCTGCACTTCTTCACATAAGGGTGGTGTCATCTGCATATCTGAGGTTACTGATATTTCTCCGGGCAGTCTTGATTTCAGCTTGTGCTTCATCCAGTCCAGCATTTATCATGATGTATTCTGCATAAAAGTTAAATAAGCAGGGTGACAATATACAGCCTTGATGTACTCTTTTCCCAATTTGGAACCAGTCTACTGTTCCATGTCCAGTTCTAACTGTTGCTTCTTGAACTGCATATAGATTTCTCAGGATGCAGGTATATTTCTTTGCATTGATCACTGAGGAAGGCTTTCTTATCTCTCCTTGCTATTCTTTGGAAATCTGCATTCAGATGAGTATATCTTTCCTTTTCTACTTTGCCTTTAGCTTCTCTTCTTTTCTCAACTATTTGTAAGGCCTCCTCAGACAACCATTTTGCCTTTTTGCATTTCTTTTTCTTGGGGATGGCCTTGATCTCTGTCTCCTATAAAATGTCATGAATCTCCATCCATAAAACTTCAGGCACTCTATCAGATCTAATCCCTTGAATCTGCTTGTCACTTCCACTGTATCATCATAAGGGATTTGATTTAGGTCATACCTGAATGATTCAGTGCTTTTGCCTACTTTTTTCATTTAAGTCTGATTTGGCAAAAGGAGTTCATGATCTGAGCCACAGTCAGCTCCTGGTCTTGTTTTTGCTGACTGTATAGAGCTTCTCCATCTTTGGCTACAAAGAATATAATCAATCTGATTTCAGTATTGACCATCTGGTGATGTCCATGTGTAGAGTCTTCTCTTGTATTGTTGGAAGAGTGTGCTATAACCAGTTTTTTCTCTTGGCAAAATTCTATTAGCCTTTGCCCTGCTTCATTCTGTCCTCCAAGGCCAAATTTGCCTGTTACTCTAGGTGTTTCTTGACTTCCTTCTTTTGCATTCCAGTCCTCTATAATGAAAAGGACATCTTTTTTAGGTGTTAGGTCTAGAAGGTCTTACAGATCTTCATAGAACCGTTCAACTTCAGCTTCTTCAGCATTACTGGTTGGGGCATAGACTTGGACTACTGTGATATTGAATGATTTGCCTTGGAAATGAACAGAGATCATTCTGTCATTTTTGAGATTTCATCCAAGTACTGCACTTCAGACGCTTCTGTTGACCGTGATGGCTACTCCATTTCTTCTAAGGGATTCCTGCCCACAGTAGTAGATAATGAGCATCTGAGTTAAATTCACCTTTTCCAGTCCATTTGAGCTCACTGATTCCTAAAATGTCGATGTTCACTCTTGCCATATCCTGTTTGACCACTTCCAATTTTCATACTGGTGTACTAAACATTTGTTTACTCAACCTAGAGGCAGTATTGAGGTATAAATGGATTCTGGAGCCCACTGCAGTCACTCTGCAGATCCAAAGAAATCACTGCTTTATAGGAAGAGCAGGGGTAATGGCAACTCAGAGCCATTCTGTACCAGATTTTTATATGTAAATGTCACAATTCTCTTGCATCCGCCACTGTTTGGAGCCCTAGAGCTGCTTAACCATCACCAGGTATCCTGTGGTGTCTAAAATAAACACCTGAAGAGCTCTGGTACACTGCTGGTAGGAATGTAAATTGGTGCAAGTGCTATGGAAAACAGTATGTGTTCCTTTAACAATTAAAAAAAAAAATACCATGCTATCCAATGATTCCACTCTTTGGTATTTATCTGAAAGAAACAAAAACACTAATTCAAAAGATATATGCATTCCAATGTTCCAATGTTCATAGCAACACTATTTACAATAGTCAAGATATGGAAACAATGTAAGTGTCCATCAGGAGATGAATGGATAAAGGTGATGTGGCACATACACACACACAATGAAATATTACTTGGCCATAAAACAGAATGAATTTTGCTATTTGTGACAACATGGATGGACCAGCTGGGTATTATGCTTAGTGAAATAAGTTAGACAGAGAAAGATAATTATTGGATGATTTCACTCATATGGAATCTAAAAAAATAAATAAAACAAATATAACACACAAAAACCAAAAAGACTCCTTGATTCCTGCCCACATTTTTCTGAACCATTCACTCTTGAAAAATAAATGTGATCTATTTAATTTCAATTTCTTAAGAGAACAGACCAAACCAAGTAAGTTCGGTTCTTGTTATCTTGGTATGACTTGAGCCTCCATCTCTTAGGTGAGGCCACCTCCTTACTCTCCCAATCTGTTAATAGCCCCCTGAGGACCTCATCTTCTCCAATCTCCTGTCCTCCTGCGATGATGGACATTCTAAAGTGCAAGCCTGATGGTGACTTTTCCAGCCCACCATTGACCTTAAGAAACATCCAATTCCTGAACATAGTGTAAAAGGTGCTTCAGGATTGGCCCCGCCTCATCTCACTTATCTTCTGCTTAGTAAACCTTGTCTTGTGGAGCATGCTAGAGCCTACCTAACCACTTTCAGCTCCTTGAATTTATAGCTTTTCCATATTCTCCTTTCCCTGATTAATTCTTACTCATTTTCATGCCTCATCATGACCATCAGCTCCCCAAGTGTCTTCTATGACCACCGCTCACCTGGACTATTTGCTCTTGGACAGTTGCATAGTACTGTGTGCAGTTGTGTTCAGTCACTCCGGCACATCCAAAGCTTTGAGACCCCATGGATTGCAGCCCACCAGGCCCCTCTGTCCATGGAATTTTCCAGGCAAGAATACTGGAGTAGGGTGCCATTTCCTACTCCAGGGGCTCTTCCCAACCCAAATATTGAACCCAAGTTTCCTGAATCTCCTGCAGAGGCAGGTGGGTTCTTTACCACTGCACCACCATACTGTATTTGCTCATTTTCAGGAATTCTGGATATATCACAGAAAGAAAGCAGGAAAAACTGATTCAGCTGAGCTGTGCCCACACATAAGAGGTAAAGACAATAGCCTCCAGATAACATTCTCCTTCTTGGCTGGTTCTTTGGGATGAATCTACAGATGATGGGCTTCCCTTATAGCTCAGCTGAAAGAACATGCCTGCAATGACAGAAACCTGGGTTCGATCCCTGAGTTGGGAAGATCCCCTGGAGAAGTGAATGGCTACCCACTCCAGTAGCCGTTGCCGGAAGAAATCTCAATAACCTCAGATATGCAGATGATACCACCCTTATGGCAGAAAGTGAAGAAAGTGAAGAGGAACTAACAAGCCTCTGGATGAAAGTGAAAGATGAGAGTGAAAAAGTTGGCTTAAAGCTCAACATTCAGAAAACGAAGATCATGGCATCTGGTCCCATCACTTCATGGGAAATAGATGGGGGAACAGTGGAAACAGTGTCAGAGTTTATTTTGGGGGGCTCCAAAATCACTGCAGATGGTGACTGCAGCCATGAAATTAAAAGATGCTTACTCTTTGGAAGGAAAGTTATGACCAACCTAGATAGCATATTCAAAAGCAGAGACATTACTTTGCCAACAAACGTCCATCTAGTCAAGGCTATGGTTTTTCCTGTGGTCATGTATAGATGCAAGAGTTGAACTGTGAAGAAAGCTGAGCACTGAAGAACTGATGCTTTTGAACTGTGATGTTGGAGAAGACTCTTGAGAGTCCCTTGGACTGCAAGGAGATCCAAGCAGTCCATCCTGAAGGAGATCAGTCCTGAGCATTCTTTGGAAGGAATGATGCTAAAGCTAAAACTTCAGTACTTTGGCCACCTCATGTGAAGAGTTGACTCATTAGAAAAGACTCTGATGCTGGGAGGGATTGGGGGCAGGAGGGGAAGGGGATGACCGAGGATGAGATGGCTGGATGGCATCACCGACTTGATGGACGTGAGTTTGAGTGAACTCTGGGAGATAGTGATGGACAGGGAGGCCTGGCGTGCTGTGATTCATGGGGTTGCAAAGACTTGGACACCACTGAGTGGCTGAACTGACTGACTGACCCACTCCAGTATTATGGTCTGGAGAATTCCATGGTCTGTATAGGCCATGGGGATCGCAAAGAATCAGACATGACTGAGAAACTTTCACTTCATTTCACTACAGATGACTACCAAGGCTACAAGACACACAAAGGCACTTTCCATCCAACTTCTCGGCTCACCCCACTCCCCACCTTTGCCATTATTTGAGCAGGATATGACCAGCCTGGCGGGTCTTTAGTGATTAAGGGACTAGAGTTGTCCCCACTGTTAGGAAGAAATTAAAAGAATATTTAGCAACATTTCTCCCTATGGGTTTGGACCCAGAGGCCTCTCGTGAGTTTCTAAAGCCATTCTACTTCCACCGAAGTAGATTTTTTTTATTTTTTAAATGATCTCAGAAGAACAACACAGATCTTATATTTTCATGAAAGGGAAAAGGCAGAGTGAATCTATGCAATTGGTCCTTCCAAGGGTCCTTCTTGATAGTAAGAAAGAGCATTCCTGTGGACAACACAAAATAACACACAATACAGAGAATAATCTTCCCTCGGCAATCTAAATAAAACCTGGGATAATTTCATAATTTCCTCATGATGCTCAATTCATGGAGCTTGAGTAAGATTTACATGCCATTTTCAAAACAAAAGCTCTAAGCTATCTAAGTAAATATTCCAGACAGCAAACATGTCTTTTTTTAAGCAAAAATAAATCTGTAGGACCTTTTGCATTTGAAAATAAAATATGTTCATTATGTATATTCAAAAATTTGATATTTCTAAAAAGGAAAGTAAATAAAACTCAAAATTTCAACACCCAAAAGTATCAGTGCTATTTTCTGAAGAAACTGCAAGCCAAGCTGAGTTTTATTGTTTCTCCAATCACAAATTATCTCAAGCCTTCCCACATGCAGAACTGTTTGTCTGAAAGACTCTTCTCATCCCTCCAATCCTTGCCTTTAACCTCCTTTGCCTCTCCTAGGCTAGACATTATTACTGACTACAATTAATTATTAAGTAATGATGGCATTGATAAAGTGATACCATGCAATAAAATTCAGCAAAGCACACTGCAGCACAATACAATATAATAACTACTGGACATAATTTCCACCAGGACCCCCCACACACACACCTGACTCCCCAAGGCCAGGGTGGTTGGTCTTGCCTTGTACTTTCAAAGCACCAATCACAGACTGTTAATCTTGCCATAAGGCGATCACTGTTGATTCTTCTCTTTCTCCCACCAGCCTGTAAGCTTCATGAGAGCGGGGGTCAGTTCCTTATGGTTCACTGCTGTCATAAGTACCCAGCATCATCCATTGTCTCTCTAGATGAAGGGTAACTCTGCATATTGTTCTATAAACTGCCTTGTTGTTCAGTGATAGATGGTGAACATACTTCTGTGTCAATCAAGATAGAGCTATATTGTTACTCTAAATGACACACGCCGTTGCATGGAAAGCATAATTTCTTCAACCAAGCTTGCACTGACTGCTCCTGTAACATTCAATGAGACCGGAGGATCATTTCTTACAGAGCTTGGGGTTCAACAGGGATCACTGGGCTGTGAGTAAGGATCTAGGGATTCTGATAGGATGAAATCTGGCACAGGAGTATTCTTACACCTTCCACCTGACCCAAAGTTCTTTTGCTGCTTTCTTCCTGTGCATAGCTGCATTTTGATGGTTGATTGTCTCCAGGTTCATGACCTTCAGCTAAATGATGCAACAATGTTTTAAAATGTGTAGCATTTTCTAAGCATCTGTAAACTGCTATTTAGTAATGTCAGCCTAGGGAAAAGATGCCATTCTGAGAAAAATACTCTACCTAGAAGAGACCATGAGATAGATAACCCACACTGACAAAGTAAAACTGATCTTTTTTGTACATTACCTTAAAAATTTCTAAGAACTGAGCATATTCCAGCCCTAGAGATGAAACAGTCCACCTACTCCCTATTAAGTTGGATCACAGAGCTCCTATTATAAATCCACGACCATGCTAGGTACTATGGAAAGGATAAGTCAGATCTTTTTGCTCTGGAAAAGCTTAGAGTCTTTTTAAAGGATAAGATGTTTACATCAAAAGCTTTGGACCCCCAACATTCAATTCAGAGCCCCACAAATGTACAAACACACTTGCATTCATGAACAAATATAACCCACCTTCTCCTGGAAAAGCAGGTGAGTCAAAAAGGCTTTCAAAATAATTCAAGGACTTAGGGGGAAATGACTCATTCACATTAAGAAAGGAATCTTTAGTGTACTACTGAACCAAGGCAAGAGGAAGCTGAGCAAGGCTGTAGGGTATCATTTTTCTATCTAAATATAAATATTATCACTTTTGCCATGTGAAGATGTAGACACACAGCTGAGTAATGACCGGAGCTTCTTACATCAATGTCATCATACATCATGGTAATGACACCAAACATTTACATATTTCCTGCCCTCAAGGTGTTGGAGGCTCTTTACAAACTTTTTAAAATGTATTTTTAATTGGAGGATAATTGCTTTATAATATTGCGTGGGTCTCTGCCATACAACAACATGAATAAACCATAAGTTTACATATGTCCTTCCCTCTTGAACCTCCCTCTCACCCTCACCCCATCCCACCCCTCTAGATTGTCACAGAGCACCGGGTTGAGCTCACTATGTTACATAGCAACATTTTTAAAGATAAAACAATCTTATGGATACCAGAGAAGACATCTCCTTCTGCTGGACCTGAAGCGAGGCATGCTTGGGGACATTGTGCAGGAATTTCTGCCTATGGGAGTGCCCAACAGAGGAAGATAATGGATAAAATGGAAGATAATGGATAAAGATTGGGATTGATGTATATACATCACTACATTGGAGAAGGGCATGGCAACTGACTCCAGTATTCTTGCCTGGAGGATCCCGTGAACAGAGGAGCTTGGTGACTACAGTCCATGGAGTTGCAAAGAGCTGGACACAACTGAGAAACTAAGCACACACACACATATGGTGATTAAATTCACAGAGGTCTATATACAAGTTAATGGACCACTCTTTACATTGATGAACGGATGCAACGCAAATTCCTTGAATTGCAGGCAGATTCTTTACCGCTGAGCCACCAAGGAAGCCCTGTTTAGTCCAGCAAGACTAGAAACAAAAGCTGGTCACACAACCAACACACGTGATTGGGTCCAGCACTCTTTTCTTCCTCTGAATTCTCTCTCTACTTCTGATTCACTTGCCTGCTATGGGAAAGACTGTTATTAATAGTTCTCATCAAATTCTCCAAATGCCCCCCAATACTTCCCAGACGCCCTTAGAGTTAGATCAGGGCCCACTGACTAGCTCTGGTCAACAGACAATGAAGGGAAGTGAAGTGTGTCACTTCCGGTTTGGGAGTTAAAATCGATGCCCTTCCTACTGAGTTGTCTTAATACCTCTGTTTAATATCAGTTGACTATAAGTATATGAGCTTATATCTGAACTCTCAATTCTGTTTCATTGATTTATAAGTCTATCACTATGTCGATACTATACTATCTTCATACATACATTTTGAAAGTTGATGGAAACTTTTAACCTAAGAAATTATTTGGAGATGACTAAATGTACTCTCCATCTAGCCAAGGCTCTGGTTTTTCCAGTGGTCATGTATGGATGTGAGAGTTGGACTATAGAGAAGGCTGAGCGCCGAGGAATGGACGCTTTTGAACAGTGGTGTTGGAGAAGACTCTTGAGAGTCCCTTGGTCTGCAGGGAGATCCAACCAGTCCATCCTAAAGGAGATCAGTCCTGGGTGTTGATTGGAAGGACTGATGTTGAAGCTGAAACTCCAATACTTTGGCCACCTGATGTGAAGAGCTGACTCATTGGAAAGGACCCTGATGCTGGGAAGGATTGAGGGCGGGAGGAGAAAGGGATGACAGAGGATGGATGGTTGGATCGCATCACTGACTCAATGGATGTGAGTTTGGGTGGGCTCCAGGAGTTGGTGATGGGAGGCCTCAGGGAGGCCTTGCGTGCTGCAGTCCATGTGGTCACAGGAGGTCAGACACAACTGAGCAACTGAGCTGAACTGAACTGAAATATATTCTGCATTTAAAAATTAAAAATTAAAAAAAAAATTGATGCCTCTGCTGTCACTCTCCCCTGCTGCAGCAACTTGGGAGGCTACATGGTGAGAAGGTGGCCTCACAAGATGGAGGATTGTGGGAGCAAGGAACCAACTCGCCAGATGAAGAACTCCATCTAATCTGAGTCCAACTGTGGTTGTGAAGGAAACTTTCATTGGACTAAACCGTGGGGACACCAGGTTTACCTGTCACATAGCACAGCCCACCCTCTCTTGTCCCAGTTCCCAGTGGGCAGGGGGGTGTATTGGTTCACTCTCTGATTGACCACAGGCTCAGAGCAACTGATGCCTCTGAGGGGTCGTGAAAGGATCTCAGCCAATAGCAATGGTTTTTTTGCCTTGCCAGAGTTTGATTAAGACTTGCACATGTGATTCTATTCTGGACAAGGGGTTAAAAGGGAAATCTCCTGGGGAAATTCTGGGAATAACTTTATTTACTTTTAAAAAGAAATTGGAGAAGTCATCTCTGTTATGTCTCAAGATGCAACTCATGCAGAAGGGATGCTTGGCACCACTGTGACATCTTACAACCATGGGGTTGAGGCAAAAGCCAACATGAGAAAAACAGCAGAGAAAAAAATGTGAGCGTAGCCTGAATTCTTGGAATAATCGAGCCATAAACTAACCAACTCTGTAGCCACTCTGATCTTTTTATTATTTGAGATGTGAAAAATACTGGCCATTCAAGTTAGCAAATCTCAACCCTTGCTGCACATAAGGAAAAGCTGGAGAACATCTGAATGTCACCAGAGATTCTGGTTTATCAGCCAGCAGTGCAGCCCAGATGTAGCTCTCTTAAGCCCCCAGCTAATTCTAACATACAGTCACCACAGGAATTCAAGCTTCCTGAGGATACAAACCACATCCTTCTGATATCTGAAGCCTCTGTGAGCACTGAACATAGAGCCTAGTATGTAAAGTCTCCTCCATAACTGGAAAACAATAACCTATAATGCAGGTAATCTGGGCTCATCTCTCTGAAGGTATATTTTCTTGCACAGGAAGCAAGCTGTGTCTTAGAAGGAGATTAGTCATGACTGGTAGCAGGGGCCCAGGAAGCAGGGTGAGAAGCACCTCTCTGCTAGATGCATGAGGCCTTGGACACACAGGGTGCCATTCACTGCCTGATGCCCAACTTGCTTCTCTGTGCCCTCAGCACTCAACCCCTCACGTTTCTCAGGCCTGTAGGATTTTCTGGTCATGTCTGGGCAGATCTTTCTCTCTGCATCTGCTGAAACCTGGAAGAGTGAGGTTCGCCGATATTGCCACCAACTAACAGAATAAACACCAATCTGGTGTTCCTTTACTTTGAAGCATCCAACTCCATAAAAATAAATGATTTCTCTACTTTCTGCTCAAATTCTGCATATCCAGTGAAGCATAGCCTGGGTCTCAGAGAACAGAGACAGCCTGGACCTCAAAACAGCCCCCATCCCCACCCCTCTGCCCACTGGGAACTGGGGCAGACTTCCTTTCAAAGATAAAAGCTTCCTCTCTCTCTCTCCTCCCATTTTTCTAGAACCAGAAGATAAAGCCCTGAAGCCCTCCACCCACCTATTCATATTTCCTCTCCTTCCCAGAGGAACAAAGAGCCTGAAGTTCTCTACAGCTCTTCCAAAACAACCTGAGCCTGACTGTAAACCCTCCATATGAATAATGACTGACCTCTGTTACCACTATTCTGCACAAGGCACTGGGCTGGGAGCTTCAAGCATTGCTACAAGGGAACGATTTTATACCCATTTATCAGTCAAAGGAACAGGGACCAAAAAACCAAGCAACATGTCTGTGGTTACTTCCCTAACATATCGATTAGATATTGCAGAGTTACAAAACTTCCCAAAACCTCCTGAAAAGTCAAGCCTGGCTCAGGTATGCATTTCCCCCTCTTGGCTATGAGCCTTCTGCTTTTGAGTATGTGTGTGCATGCTCAGTCACTCAGTCATGTCTGACTGTGACTGCATGGCCTGTAGCTTGCCAGGCTCCTCTGTCCATGGAATTTTCCAGACAAGAATACTGGAGTTGCCATTTCTTTCTCCAGGGGGGCTAACCAGGTCAGGGATCAAAGCTGTGTCTCCTGAGTCTCCTGCATTGGCAGGCCAATTCTTTACCACTGAACCACCTAGAAAACCCCTCTTCCTTTGTCCTCACCTGCAGACTGATGTTTTTCCATGTTTCTGGGATTCCTGATTCTGGCTGCTGACTGAGGCACCTCTGTTGTCTGCCACGTGGCCCTTCCTGCTCTGGCAGGTTAGCTCTGGCCTGTGCACGGGGCAGAAGCAGTGTTCCAAGTAAAAGTGAAGTATGTGACAACTCTTAACCTAAGCCATAGCCTTGGAATTGACCCAGTATCATTTTCCCTGCATTCTGTTCACCGGAGCTGGTCACAAGGCTCCCTGAGATTTACAGAACAGGCAAACAATCTATCCATTAATGGGAAGAGCAAAGAGACACTGCAAAGGGCACGGATTTGATAAAGCTATTAATCTTCCACAGTTAAAACTGATGAACCTAGATTGGTACCTGGGCAGCATGGATTCAGGTCCTAAACTCTATTCGCTACGGCTCCAGTAACTGCTCACACTCGCAGAAACCCAGATACCCTAGTTATGGTTTGAGCTCTCCACGTGTACTCCTTCCAAGTTAAACTTCCTGGATGTTATGCAAACATATGTTCAGTGCCAGCTCTATAAGCAATAATTTATACCTTAGTCAGCCATTCCAAAAACTGGAGTTAACAGAAGGCAGACATATGTAAATCTTTTTAAAGCCAATCTCAATTCTACCCAGCTAAACATTGCCACTGCTGAAGCCTCAGGCACCAACGACATCATAAACAACATCCACAGGATTATATGCTGTGATAAAACGAAGTGCTCAGAAATGAAGCGTCCATTTACATAGAACTGCAAGAGAAATCAACTAGTGAAGGGTTTTCAGAAGAGCAGCTTCCCTCTCATTGAGAGTAGAGAGTTCACCTGAAATGAAGAACTCAGTCCCTGGACGGACAGCTCAGGACCCAGACTGTAATTTCCAAGTGAGCTGTTACCCAAAACTCCATCATGTAAGGACAGTTTGATATCCTTGAACTCCCAGTCCAAGCACACTTCATTTTTCTTCAAATTACCTCCAAACAATTACATTTGTATTGCACTCATGTCCTGTAATCCAAACTCTTGTTCCTCTAAATTGTTTGCAATAGGAAACATGACTAACTCCTTCCCTGCTAGAATTTTTTTTTAACAGGGGGGCAGGGGGATGTGTGTGTTGACATCTTTGAAGCAGAGTCTTAGGAACTGAACTTGTCACACAGTCTGTCTATCTCCTTGGAATGTGTGAGGAAACCTTACTGCCTGGAGCTCACTAAGGAGCCCTGCACCCACCCTCATGGCCCCAAGAGGTCCAGATGGGGCTGATACTCTTTGTGAGTGGCTCTGAGACTGATCCACATCCTCAAGGTAGAGGGAAATTGTGCCTGGAGCGAAAACATCAGGATCATCTTTCTCACATCTTCCTTCTCTTTCTCCCAGATAAAAATATTGAGAAGACACCAGGAGATTTATCTCATCAAGAGAGAGACTGAAAACGAGAACCCCCTTGGCAGCCAAAAGAATTCAAATGGATTTCGGTAATAAGGGATTTGAGCTTTCTGGTGCCATAGGCATTGTGCCTGATCTAAATACTCTCTCCAGAGAGTAAAGACAAATATTGTATATTCATGCATACGTACAGAATCTAGAACGATAGTGCTGATGATCCTACTTGCAGGGCAGCAGAGGACACAGACATTTTGGGCACAGTGGGGGAAGGAGAGGGTGGGATGATATGATGGAATAGCATTAAAACATATATGTTACCATATATAAAATAGATTGCCAGTCGGCATTCAATGTATGATGCAGGGAACCCAAAGCCAGTGCTCTGGGACCAGCTAGAGGGGTGGGATGAGAGGAAGTGGAAGGGAGGTTTAAGAGGGAGGGGACATGCGTGTACTTAATGCCAATTCATGCTGATGCATGGCAAAAGCCATCACAATATTATGAAGTAACTACCCTCGAATTTAAAAAAAAAATTTTTAAGAGAGAAAAAAAATGATTGTTTAAATTATAAAACAGTAACAAAAGCAATGACATTAAAAGCAAATAAATAAATAAATGCCCTCTTCATTCCCTCTCTGTTTCAGGCCGGTGTGCGTTCCATGTTCCACAGACCCACCTCGCCTTTGTGCAGACTGCTGGACCACTGCATGTAGACTGCCCCACACACCTACCCCCCTGACCCTTCAATACTTGACACTCCCCAAGGTTTGCTGGGTGAGCTGCCCCGAGGACTGGCTGAGGGCTCTGCCCTCACCTATGGCTCAGGCGATGCAGAGCATCATCACCAGCCCTGAGGGAGCCCCTCCCAAGTTTCAGACTCCGGTCCTGACTCGTCAGATTCCCCATGGGAGAGGGCTGGGCATGTCTACTTCGAGAAGGTTCTTCTCAGGACTTCCCAGTTGGTCCAGGGCTTAAGACTCTGAGCTTCCTCTGCAGAGGGTGTGGGTTCAATTCAGTTGGGGAACTAAGATCCCACATGCTGTGCAGTGTGACCAAAAAACAAATAATAGAAGGCTCTCCTCATCATTTTGATGATCAGCCCGGTTTAGAAACAACCAGAAACTCTTTGAGGAACCAGATATTGCTAAAAGGACACAAAATAGAGACTCTGATTTGGAAGGGCTCTGGGGGCCACGTTACGTACCCAGACTTCAACAGGAGGACCCTGTGTGTGTGTGTGTGTGTGTGTGTGTGTGTGTGTGTGTGTGTGTTGTGGCCAGGGGGGATATCAGGAGAAGCCTCCCTGAGGAAATGGTGGTTGGGCTGAGATATGCAGGATGCATAGGAGTTCACTGGAGCAAGAGAAGTGAAAAGTATATTCAGGGCAAAGGGAGCGGTCTTCCGCTGACTTACCCCCTTAGGGTACAAAGTAGGCACTAAACCACAGTGAACGTGACAGAGACCATTTCACATCACAGTAAAACCTATTCTAAGCACCAACAATAAATAGGCTGTATTTTGAGCTAATAAAGGCAAGCAAAGACATGGGAAGGTTTTCAACACAGCGTATTAGACCAAAGAGTACAGCTAACTCAATTAAACAAAACTCCTTCCATGAGGTCAGCTTTATCCCAGCAGATCATTCATTTGCTTCGGTTCACCAGGCACACAGAGCACTGGATATTAAAGACACCTGGGACTATAGCACGTCCCAGTGGAGTTCATGACCTTGACCCCTGTTCAAGGCCACTGGTGAAATGAGTAGGAAGTGACCTATAATTCCTTTTTGTTGCTATTCAGACTCAGTCGTGTCTGACTCTTCGTGACCCCATGGACTGCAGCACACCAGGCTTCCCTGTCCTTTACCATCTCCCAGAGCTTGTTCAAACTCACGTCCATCGAGTCGGTGATGCCATCCAACCATCTCATCCTCTGTCGTTCCCTTCTCCTCCTGCCCTCAGTCTTTCCCAGCATCAGGGTCCAAATTGCTTTGCTGTGGCTTGTATGTCTAAGGACAGTGGGAAAGGGACAAAAGAAAACAATGCATCTAGCTTCTTGGGTCAAACGCAGGCCCAAGTACCTCCAGCTTGTAACACAAGAGTCCACAATAGATCAAGAATCTGCTCAGAAGCTTCCAACTGGGGATACTTTCAAAGTATGATGCTTAGCTAACAGTCTATGATTCTATAACAAATATCTAACATTAAGGGAAATCTTGGAGCAGTTTGCAGGGTAGTAACAGAGACACAGACATAGGCAACAGACTTGTGGACACAGCAGAGGAAGGAGAGGGTGGGACGCACTGAGTATCGCTGACATATATACATTTCCATGTGTAAGACAGATGGCTAGTGGGAAGCTGCCGCTAGGATAGGAAGCTCATCCCAGGGCTCTGCGGTGACCTAGTGGGGTGGGATGAGGGTCAGGGTGGGTGGGAGGCTCGAGAGGAAGGGGATATATATGTACCAATGGCTGGTTCATGTTGTTGTACGTCAGAAACTATCACAACATTATAAAGCAGTTATTCTCCAATTAAAAATAAAAAATGGTAATAGAGCAAAGGAGAGAACACAGGCAACAAAGATACTAAGAAATTGGAACATTTTGACCCAAAGAGAGGCTGATTCTTGTGTTTTTTACTCCGATTGTTTGTAAAATAAAACAGTAGGAACCCTGGGAGCCCTTTAGTAACCCACTGATCTATACCCTTACAAGCCAAATTCCTCTAATGATATAAATTTCACTACCCATCACAATCTATCTTTTTTTTCCCAACAACACACATAAAAGTTAAAAAGGGTCAAATCACGATCAGGATCACAGTCTATGATATCACATATAAACAGAATCGTCTCCAGACAAGGTAAAAAATAATAAGTATTTCTCAAGAACTGCTTTTTTATTATCTTTTTATCAATCAGTTAATTAATAGCGAGCCATACATAAGGGGCTTCCCTGGTGGCTCAAACAGTTAAGAATCTGCCTGCAGTGCCGGAGACCAGGCTTCAATCCCTGAGTCGGAAAGATGTCCTGGCGGAGGGCATGGCAACCCAGTTCAGTATTCTTGCCTGGAGAATCCCCATAGACTGTAGCCTGTCAGGCCCCAGGGTTGCAAAGAATCATACATGAGAGCAGCTAATACTTCCATACTTTCACACTTCTCATACACAGGAATTTTGGATTTATAAGATGAACTGTGACTTCAAGCATTAATGAAAACTCCATTTAATTACGGATTTCTGTAGGATGCATATTTGTACTTTTGCTTTACCTTTAATACATGTTCCTCTCAAGTGAAAGATAAATGCAGATGACATTTACAGAAGGCACACACTGTAATTTCCAGACAATGAAGCACTTTGCCTTTTTTGATTAAATTTATAGCTCCATCAGAAAATGACTAGGTGGTAGGGACTTTTTGTTTACATTTTATTTACAGCTGAATGAAGCAGGTAACAGGTGATGTTCCTGGAAGGAACCCCATTTCCCACCAAAGAGGCCAATATCCCTTGTATCTGGGCAAGTTTTTGCTTTGGATGAGAACAGTTACCCCAACAAACAGCAAATCAAGTGGATAAACTTCAAGCCCATATACTCTGTATGTATTTATTAACCAAGCACCTTAACTGTTTAAAGGTTTGGTTCTTTGTATATATACAGTTTCATTATTTGAGAAGTGTCTTAATATATCAGAAAGAAAGCGAAGTGAATGCCTGACATGCCAGGCTGAGGAATGGAGACTCAGAGAGCACCCAGGACTTGCTTCCTCTTTGTCTGGAGGCCCAGATCTACTGTCAATCACACCATCAATGAACTGCAACTAACTGATTTCCTAAGACCCACTGAGACATGACAGGAAGCTTGAGATTATTCCCACTTTGCCTTAGGACTTTATTTCCGTGCACTTCCTTAGACAGTGACTAAAACTCTACTGTCTAAGGTCTATTCTTTCCCTGGCACCATTCTATGAACTAAGGAAACAAAAGCAACCCATCCTCATCAGATCTGGTCTAGTTGTGGGTTTGCAGACATAAATAAGGACGCTAGAAGGCATTACCTTCCTAGGGTGGGGTTTGCTCAGAATATCTTAGGGCTTCATAGTAGAGGAAACATTTATTGAGGGCTTTCCAGGTGCCAGGAACTTTACATGGATTATTTCATTTAACCCAGAAATAAGCAGGACACGTATAATCTCCACATTTTAAAGAGGGAGAAACTGAGATCTAGAGCTTCAGAAAGCTACTCTGGGCTACACAGAGAACAAACGACGAGACCAACGCATGGACTGGAATTACCTGCCTCCAAACCCTCTTCTCTAGATTTCCCCGCAACAGAATCCTGCAAAGAGGAAGTGGTGAGTCTCATCTTGAATGGGGTCTGAAAGAAGGAAGCAGGAAAGTCTTCATGGAGGAGGTGACTCTTGAGCCAAGTCTAAAAGATGAAGGTGTACACTGGTAGGCAGACCCAGGAGAGGGCAGCAGGAACAAGACAGAGGTGCAAACATCTTAGCCCTCAGGGAAGTTTCAGGGCAAGGACTGGAGAGGTGGCAAGGACTGGAGATACCCACAGGGCCCAACACGGGGTGGAGAACATTAAATTCCAGCTAAGGAGCACAGACTTGGCCCACAAGCAGTGGGAAGCCACCCAGGGGTTTTAGGCCGGTACATTAACGTGGTCATATCAGCATTTTAGAATTATCTGGTGACACAGTGGAAGACGCATTACAGGGATATCAGACGGAAGGCAAGAAGATCAGAGGAGAAATCATCACATTAGTATGGGATAAAATCACTAATACAGCAGCACTGGGGATAGAGAAGAGAGGATAAACTCAGTAAATAGAGTTGCAGTGAAGAGGCACGTGATTGACTAGCCCTAGGAAGAAGAGAGAGAGGTGGTTTGGAAGCCACTCAGATTTCTAACCCAGGGACCTGAGTGATGCCATTTGCCAGGTCAGAGACAGTAGGAGAACGTGGTAATGAGCGCAAGGTAATGAGCTCATATGGGGATATTTTAAATCCCAGATTTCTATGGACCCTCTAAGCAGAGGACATATCCAGTAGGCTGATGGATATGGGGTCAGAATGCCTTGCAACAAGCACACATCGAAACAATAAGGGTCATACGCACTGGAAAAAGACCCTGTGGGTTCCCTAGAGGACCAGTATGGACGGTGAGGTGTCCTACAGAACTCAAACCTCAGAGGCAGCAGAGGGAGCGTTCGCTGTTTTCACCACAGGAGGGCAGCACAGAGTCCCCACTTCACTGGAGACCGGTGCTCTTGTGCTGCTTGGCTACCTTCAGGCCCTAACTGTTGACCCAGGACACCAGCATTTCACCTAAATAAAGATGGTTCCCAAGGAAGCCCTGTCCATTTGCCCTTCCCGCCTTGAGCAGGGAGGCAGGCTGGACAAGCAGTTTTCCTTTCAATATATCAGTCCTGACCGCCTGAGCCCTGATGACAGACAGGTAAGGTGAACTAATTTCTCCTCTATCTAAACACACCACCTAAAGTGTTCCAGAGGTGAAGTTTATGGAGGTTTCCTGTGGGTATTCAGGTCATCAATAACTCCACATGCCCCTGAAGAGTTTTCCCTTAAAGTGCTTTACAGTTTGTGATTGCATCTGTATGTGGTCATGTGATTAACATCTAGTTACCATTTCTGCCAGGGTCTCCCTTACAATTTATGTCACCCACTCTGTCCTCCTAGTTAACATTTACCCTTCAAGAAAGATTAACTGCTTACTGTGTACCAAGGGATTAGTTGGCTGACACAGTTCCTAACATAAAGTTGTTGTTTAGTCACTCAGTTTGCATGTTAAAAGGCAGAGACGTTACTTTGGCAGCAAAGGTCCGTCTAGTCAAAGCTAGGGTTTTTCCAGTGGTCATGTATGGATGTGAGAGTTGGACTGTGAAGAAAGCTGAGTGCTGAAAAATTGATGCTTTTGAACTGTGGTGTTGGAGAAGACTCTTGAGAGTCCCTTGGACTGCAACGAGATCCAGCATTCTGAAGGAGATCAGCCCTGAGTGTTCACTGGAAGGACTGGTGCTGAAGCTGAAACTCCAATCCTTTGGCTACCTGATGCAAAGAACTAATTCACTGGAAAAGACCCTGATGCTGGGAAGGGTTGAAGGCTGGAGGAGAAGGGGATGACAGAGGATGAAATGGTTAGATGACATCACCAACTCAGTGAACATGAGTTTGAGTAGACTCTGGGGGTTGGTGATGGACAGGGAAGCCTGGCGTGCTACAGTTCATGGGGTCGCAAAGAGTCAGACACGACTGAGCGACTGAACTGAACTGTGTCCAGCTCTTTGCGACCCTGTGGACTGTAGCCTGCCAGCCTCCTCTGTCCGTGAGATTTCCTGGACAGGAATACTGGAGTGGGTTGCCATTTCCTTCTCCCCGCCAACTGTGGCTCCAGTATTGTCCTCTTGGTCAGCTAAGCACGTTGACTCTGACTCTGCTGGAAAGAAGCCCCCTCTGGTGCCCTGGCACTAGCCTCCAAACTGCCCCTCTAGGTCCGATCCTGACACTAAAACCGCGACAGCAGAGCCCAGGGAGAAAGGCGCCCCCATAAGTCATCACACTAGAGATTAATAAAACACTTTGAATTTCTCTTATAAATGATAACATTGTTGATTCTTAAGTGGGAGATAAATTGGACTTCAAGAGTCTCATTTGTCCTCTTTCATTCTGAGCTGTGATATGCCTCCCCAGTTCTTTATAATCAAAAGGCGCTGTCTGTTTCTCACAGCAGACACAGCCTTGTGGACCGACCCATCAAAGTTAAGATTTACATATTTGTGCTTGAAATTGAGGATTTTAATCTTGCTGCTTAATGACAAGAATTGTCATGAATTAATATAAAGAATTACAGACCTAACACATGATCAGATGTGATTAGCTTGAGAGAAACAAAAGGACATTGTACCATTATTATTTATGAAGAAACTTAACACTCAATTTTTTTCTTCAGCTAACTTCTACAGTCATTTCTCTATCTAGATAGATAGACACATGCATGCTAAGTCACTTCAGTCGTGTCCAGCCCTCCAGGCTCCTCTGTCCATGGGATTCTCCAGGCAAGAATACTGGAGTGTGTAGCCATTCCCTTCTCCAGGGAATCTTCCCAAGCCAGGGATGGAACCCGCATCTCTTACATCTCCTGCGTTGGCAGGTGAGTTCTTTACCACCAGTGCCATCTGAGAAGACCAGAGTGAGAGATGCATGCCCTTTTATAGAGAGAGAGAGATACAGATCCATTTCATTGAGATATAATTTGCATACCATACAGTTCACTCATTTAAAATATGTGATTCAACCATCACCACTATCTAATTTCAGAATGTTTCCATCACCCCCAAAGAAACTTCATCTATAAAGCAGTCATTCCCCATTCCCCCCAGCCACTAGAAACCACTAATCTACTTTTTGTCCCTGTAGATTTGCTTATTCTGGAAATTTTATAGAAATGAAACTACATGATGTGTGGCCTTTTTGAGTAGCTTCTTTCACTTAGCATATTTTTAAGGTTCATCCCTGTTGTACCACATATCAGTACTTTGGTCCTTTTTAATGCTAAGTAATATTCTGTTGTATGGATAGACCAGATTTGGTTTATCCATTCATAGCTGATGGACACGTGGATCGTTTTCACTTCCTGTTGATTATAAGTAAGTTACCGTGAACATTCATGGTCGAGTATTAATATCTGCATGGATATGTCTTCAGTTCTCTTTAATGTACACCTAGGAGTGGAATTTCTTGGCCACATAGTAACTTTGTATTTAACATGCTGAGGAACAGAAGGCTATTTTCCAAATCACTGCATGATTTTAAATTCCCACCAGAAGTCTGAGAGATCTACTTTCTCCACCTCTTTGCCCACACTTATTATCATCATCTTTTAGATTATGGCCATCCTAGCAAGTGTCAAGTGGGATTCCATGGTTTTGATTTGCATTTTCCAAATGACTAATGACAGACTTCCCAGGTGGCTCAGCTGTAAAGAATCCATCTGCAGTGCAGGAGACGTGGGTTTGATCCCTGGGTCAGGAAGATCCCCTGGAGGAGGGCATGGCAACCCACTCCAGTATTCTTGCCTGGAGAATCCCCATGAACAGAGGAGTCTGGGGGGCTACAGTCCATGGGGTCACAAAGAGTCGGACACGCCTGAAGCCACTGAGCACACACACACGCAATGACTAGTGATGTCTGTAATAATTCTGGAATATGAATTAGACCTTTTCCCTCCACACTGACATGAAAAGCTATCTTCTGAAAACATAAGCAGCCATATAAGGCCATGGGCTCTATAACACCCTTATAACATCTGTAGAAGCAGGGAGTGCCGTCAATGATTTTGGGGAGCAGAGGGAAGATGCAGTGAAGTTGTAGGTAGTCAGTGTTCCTGCTCTTGGGCTTCCAGAGAGGGGGGACGGAGAATCCACCACCTCCAACCACCGGGGGGATGGGGCTCTGTCTGAGGCTGCACTCAGCAGCATCACCTCTATCTGCTCCAATCATGTCCTCCATGGATGATCGAATGAGGCAAAAGTCAGACCCCAGTAAGAGGAGTGGGGATTGGGGGCAGAACAGCATGTGGTCTTGCTGACTAGCCTCAGGGAAGACCTGGCTTGGAGTTTGGGAGAGGTTTGTACAAAACTCTAGAGGACCTAGTTTTGATCCTGTAGAGCAAAGATAGGATCATAAGAAGATAGTTTAGGGTTGTAAAATCCGAAGTGGAGGTGGACTGAACCTTTCGATCAGAACTTCCTAAACTGGCAAACCAGCTGTCACCACAGCTGTGATCAAGGCCAGCAGGAAACAAACTAAATGTGCACACACCCGCCTCCCCACCCCTCTTCTACCTGGTGGCCTCGGCATAGGCTGGCAAGGCTCCTCTTTTCCTGAGGTTTGTGCGAATCAGCTTGTGTTACAGGAAATTGTGAGAGCCACTGGACTGGGCATCAGAAGACTTAGAAGAGACACAAAGAACTGGACTCCCTTTAAGAAGCTCACACATCAAAAACAAAAGGAAAGTGGGGCAGGGAGAGAGAGGGAAAGAAAAGAAAGGAAGGGAGGGAGGGAAGGATGGAGAAGGGAGGAAGAGAAGAAGGAAAAGAGAGATGTTTTATGCTCATCTCTGTGATTTTTGTGCCATTTATCAGTAATCTATAACTATTTTTTTTAATCAAAAGTCATCAGTTAGGATGTGACTCTCGATGAAATCCAATACTAGCCCAAGTTTATGACAGAAAGGGAAATTTGGGGGCAGGAATTGTTTGTGTGGAGCCCACATGATCAGCAAGCTTGTGGCTGTAGATCATTGTTCAACATGGAGCAGAAAAGATCAAGTTGCCCACGTGAATCCATCAGACCCCCATGAGGCTTCTCTCCCCTTCCGGCCATGCGGGTCAGATGAGCCGGATCTAAACCCCCAGTACAGGGAAAGCATAGAACCTAGGACTGGCCAGTAAGAGAACAACTGGGGACCTTAGCTGGAACCAGTGACAAAGAGAAGGCAGCTCTTTCTACTGGACTTGAAGCGAGACACCCTTGGGGACCATTCTGTGGGAAAATCTGCCTATGAGAGGGGCCAACAGAAGAGAGTGAGGTCAAAAGACCAAGAGACACAAAGCACTATTGACATTTGAACTTTCGGTTATCCCTGTGCCGGAAATGAATTACCTCTGGAATTTTCCATTAAGGGAATGAATGACCCTCTTCATCCACATATATACACACTTTTGTTTGGTTTCTGTTTTTATTTTTCAATTAAATCAGTTTAAATGAGTTTCTGTTACTTGCCAACAAAGGTCCCAATGAACACCCAACTTGGAATTGTTTTTATGTTCAGCAATCACCGTGTGGACCTTCTTTAGCACCAGGGCCTCTGTTTGGACCCACCTGCTTGTCCCTGGACCACTCTCTTTCCACACAGACAAGGCAAATGCCTGTCTTCACCACCAGCTTGCCCTTAGTGACGCCCCCTCCTCTGTCCTGTGACAGTCTGTAAGCTGACCCACCCACAGCAAGGGCCCGCTCCACTCACCCCGGTGCTGCTCTAATACCATCTGCTCAAATGCACCCTCAGCTCCAAGACAAGCCTGACACATGGCTCATGCCTTGGCAGCATCTCAAAGGCTTTCCCAGCTAAGCAGGGCCCTGGGGTCAGGTTCATCTCCTGCTCCACTCCCCCTTGCTTTTCCTCTTTCCAGCCCGCATGTAAGTGAAGGGATTTTTAACTACTGTAGCAATCTGCTCATCATCAGATGCAATAAGCATTCTAAATGATACTGACACTTGTTGCCTACTCGCTAATCTGTAGGGAATGAAGCCAGGCACAGTGAGAATCCTCACACCACCATCCAACCCAAGTCCCTGTGATCCCACTGGAGTTTTCTGTAAAAATTCACAGAGAACTTTACCTAAATCCTCGCAGTGGAGAAGACTGATGTATACAGATGTCCCGAATCCCACTCGCTGTCCTCTTGCATGTCACCTCCCCCTCCCCCGCTGCTTCTCTTCACTCCCCAACACTCCCAAACCTTTCAAACAGGCAGGAACATGGACAAAAGGAAGTGGCTGATCACACTCCCTGGATGGCTCTTTATCCCTGTGCTGGTGTATCTTGGTTCCCAGTCAGAATGGCATTGTTCCAAAAGCATCCTTTAATTTTTATTACGCTGTGACTTCACCTAAAAATCCTATCTCCCTGGTTTTTGAGCAAGCTGTCGTTTAGTCTCTAAATCATGTCCAGCTCTTTTGTGACTCCATGGGCTGTGGCCCAGCAGGTCCCTCTGTCCATAGCATCTCCCAGCAAGAATACTGGAGTGGGTTTTCATTTCCGTCTCCAGGGGATCTTCCCAACCCAGGGCGTTGGCCGGCGGATTCTTTACCACTGAGCCACCTGGGAAGCGTTGGGATAGACTGAGGCCTGCTGATCAGGAAATGGAGAGACACCTGCACACAAACCCAGCACAGGTTAACAGTGTGGTCTCTGGAGTCTGATTGTCTGAGTTTAAATCCCAAGTCAACCATTTGGACACACTACCCAGCTTTCTTCTTTAATAGAGAGAATGATAGAAGCCACACCATTAGGTTGCTGGGAAGGTCAACAGTGATAATGTACACAAAGAATGCAGCACAGCACGCAGCCTAGAGAAAGTGTTGGAAGGACATTCACTATGGAGATGCTGACCCTCCATTGATGAAGGAGCTTGGCGGGTCCTAGAGCTCTCAGTGTCCAGATGCTCTCCATGTCCAGTTGTCTCCAAATGTGTGCCTGTAGCTCTCAAGTAGAAGTACTGTCTAGGGCGGTAGTTATCAATCCTAGTCAATTTCACCACCATGGGTCAATTGACAGCATCTGGAGACATTTTTAATTTTACCAGTTGGGAGGGGTGTTTCCACCAGCATCTAGTGGTAGAGGCCAAAGATGCTGTTGACTGCTCTACAGGACAGACCCCCACAACCAACTAAGAATCACCAGCCTGAATGTCAATAGTACCAAGATTACATAACTCTGGTCTATGGTTACATTTCTTGACGTTTGGTTCTCTGGTGACATGCATCAGAATTAGTTTCTACAGGCTAGAAATGCATATTTTAGAGACTTTCCTGGTGATTCAGTGGCTAGGACTCTGTGCTCCCAATGCAGGGGGCCCAGGCCGCATCACTGGTTGGGGAACTAGATCCCACGTGCTACAACTAAGAGCTAAGAGTTCACATTAAGTGTTAAGAGCTAAGAGTTCACGTTAAGATTTTGGACTCCAGAGTCACTGCAGATGGTGACTGTAGCCATGAAATTAAAAGACACTTGCTCCTTGGAAGAAATCTATGACCAACCTAGATAGCATATTAAAAAGCAGAGACATGACTTTGCCAACAAAGGTCCATCTAGTCAAAGCTATGGTTTTTCCAGTGGTCATGTATGGATGTGAGACTTGGACTATAAAGAAAGCTGAGTGCTGAAGAACTGATGCTTTTGAACTGTGGTGTTGGAAAAGACTCTTGAGAGTCCCTTGAACTGCAAGGAGAGCCGACCAGTCTATCCATCAGAAATCAATCTTGAATATTCAGTGGAAGGACTAATGCTAAAGCTGAAACTCCAATCCTTTGGCCACCTGATGAAAAGAACTGACTCATTGGAAAAGACCCTGATGCTGGGAAAGATTGAAGGCAGGAGGAGAAAGAGACAACAGAAGATGAGATGGTTGGATGGCATCAACAACTCAATGGACATGAGTTTGAGCAAGCTCCAGGAGTTGGAGGTGGACAGGGAAGCCTGGCATGCTGCAGTCCATGGGGTCACTAGGAGAAGGACACGACTTAGTGACTGAACTGAAGAGGTCATTGCTGCAACTAAAGATGCCGCAATAAAGGTCAAGGTTCACACGTGCTGCAGCTAAGACCCAGCGTAGCCAAATAAATATTTTTTTAAAAGAAAGAAAGAAATGCACATTTCGAAGCTGACCCCCAGACCCTCTGGGGCTCCCTGCTGATTCCCAGGAGGACCACAGTTTCATGGGACTCCTTCCGTGCATCATGCCAGCCTTCACAGACACTCCCAGACCCATAAGCCTGCTTCTGTCCTCCTATTTCCTGACTAATTGAGGAAGACTGCAGAGGACCAACACTGGAAGCTGCTGTAGGTACTGACTTCAGGTACTGACACATCACTCTTCCGGGTTCCAGAACACACTGGGGTTGGTGAGTCAGGGAAGGAGACTATGAAAGCCGGAAAGCATCAGTGAGATCACAGAAAAAAACTCTTCTTTTTGCAAAGAAGGAAACTGACGTCATTAAGAGAAAAAAAAAGAAAAATCCATACTTGGTCAAATTCCAGAGTAGGTCACTGTTGGGTTTTTTTCTATTTTTTTCCATCTTAATCAAAATTGTATGAAAAGGAAGTGGAGGAGGAAAAGCCTCCTGGCAGGAGGTAGAAAGAGAAGGGCTTGTAGTTGGAAAGGTGAGAATAATGTGTTCTTGCAGTAACGGAAGAGGAGGCAGCAGGGGCAGAGACAGTCGGCCCAAACTCCCAGCTAATAACCGTTGAGTCCTCCACCCTTCCCCTGTCATCTCAGAGTAGCTCTGGCCCCTGCAGAGTCTGCGGGCCTCAGGCAACTCCGGCGGACAAGGCTGCCAGCTATGGACAATCAGGGAAACATCACTGGCCATATTTTTCTATCTTTCCTTTTGGAAAGGAAAAGTGAGAAAGCTCCAGGAGTTGGAGGTGGACAGGGAAGCCTGGCATGCTGCAGTCCATGGGGTCACTAGGAGAAGGACACGACTTAGTGACTGAACTGAAGAGGTCATTGCTGCAACTAAAGATGCCGCAATAAAGGTCAAGGTTCACACGTGCTGCAGCTAAGACCCAGCGTAGCCAAATAAATATTTTTTTAAAAGAAAGAAAGAAATGCACATTTCGAAGCTGACCCCCAGACCCTCTGGGGCTCCCTGCTGATTCCCAGGAGGACCACAGTTTCATGGGACTCCTTCCGTGCATCATGCCAGCCTTCACAGACACTCCCAGACCCATAAGCCTGCTTCTGTCCTCCTATTTCCTGACTAATTGAGGAAGACTGCAGAGGACCAACACTGGAAGCTGCTGTAGGTACTGACTTCAGGTACTGACACATCACTCTTCCGGGTTCCAGAACACACTGGGGTTGGTGAGTCAGGGAAGGAGACTATGAAAGCCGGAAAGCATCAGTGAGATCACAGAAAAAAACTCTTCTTTTTGCAAAGAAGGAAACTGACGTCATTAAGAGAAAAAAAAAGAAAAATCCATACTTGGTCAAATTCCAGAGTAGGTCACTGTTGGGTTTTTTTCTATTTTTTTCCATCTTAATCAAAATTGTATGAAAAGGAAGTGGAGGAGGAAAAGCCTCCTGGCAGGAGGTAGAAAGAGAAGGGCTTGTAGTTGGAAAGGTGAGAATAATGTGTTCTTGCAGTAACGGAAGAGGAGGCAGCAGGGGCAGAGACAGTCGGCCCAAACTCCCAGCTAATAACCGTTGAGTCCTCCACCCTTCCCCTGTCATCTCAGAGTAGCTCTGGCCCCTGCAGAGTCTGCGGGCCTCAGGCAACTCCGGCGGACAAGGCTGCCAGCTATGGACAATCAGGGAAACATCACTGGCCATATTTTTCTATCTTTCCTTTTGGAAAGGAAAAGTGAGAGGTTATTAAGTCTTGGATTATAGCATCTTCCACATGCTTTTCATTCAGCAAGATCACCATTCAGGGGAAAACTTTATGTTCTACACACAAGCACGCACACACACATACACACACATACGTAACAGTGACAGATAAATATACACAGATAGATAGATATACACATGCACATATATACATACATGCAGAGATACACATATGTATTCACCCATGCACATACATATACAACATACACAGAGATACAAGCACACACATACATATGCACGCACTGAGAGTCACAAATACATATACACAGACATGCAAGCACACACATACACAACAGTTATACATACACACATACATATACATACATATACAGTGATACACAGATACCAAATACACACAAATACATGTATACACATAAGGTACACGCAGAGACACATACCGTCACACACACACACAGAGTCTTGGGAAAGACAGCACGTGGACACCACATCTACATTTCCCATCCTTCAAGCCTGTCTGTTCAAGCTTCTGTTTACTTTCAGAAACGGCATCTCTAAAGCTCTCCAAAAGGCTCGGAGGAGTAGAAACCACACTCCCTGCCCTCAAGGGATTTTAATCTGGGAAGAGGACACACGCACCCCTATGAACACAGACAAAGCCACAGGAAGCAAAGTCAGCTACCGTGTTAGTGAGGTCAGGTGTGTGCGTTAAAGGGACCACCTACATCTGTGCGCACCCCTCCCTGCCTGGAGCAGCCTCCCTGCCCGCAGTCTGAACTTCAGGCCAGTCCCTGATCCTCCTACCCCAGGGACAGTAAGGAGACACTGACCTGCTGTAAATCGCAAGGCGTTAAGGATTCCCACATCCTTGACCTCCACTCCCCACATTCTCTGCCCCAAATCCTTCCAACAGGATCCTTCCTTACATGCCACGGCTGGAGCCAGGATCACCCTGGGATCCTCCCTATGGAAGGGAACATTTGGTTCCCCTGCAGAGGAAGAAGGTCCATCTCACTCCATAGGAGCACCCTGCCCAAGTGTACGGGCTGAGGGGGGAGGAGTTTCCCCGTCTCTGAAGGTTGACTGCGTACCAGGAGGGCCTACGGCGGAAGTATCCACCCAGTACTCAGACTCAAGGGGAAACACATAGGCACTGGGGCCAGGTAGAATCTAGTTCCAGTCCTCTCACTGCCACTTCAGAGCTGTAGAAGAAGCCACGTCCATTGCTGAAATGTAGGGAAGCAGGCGCCTGCTTTCTTGATTTCTTGGTTGACCTATACATGATCTCTTTCTTTTGCTCCAGGTAATAGAACCATGATTTTCCTCTATGGAAAAGGTATCTGACTACCGCATCCCTAGCTCCAGAGCTGGGCACTGTAGCCCAAGAGGTCAGTCAGTATATTCCAACCCCTCAGTCACATGGATCAATTAATCAGCATGACCCATGACCCAAGTTAGACCAAGGAGATTCAATTCTGGGATTTGGAACTGGGACCTCTGAGAAGGAAATCTCCCTTTTTACTATATTTGAAACAAAGAAGTCATAAGCCTGAAGTTGCTGGGACTGTCACGCCAAGAAAGCCCACCAGCACAGAAGGAAGTAGAGCCAAGGCTATGAACTGGAGCCCTGATGTCCTGAAGACTCTGGATCCAGCTGTACCTGAAGCCTTGGAATTTCTACTTATATGAATAAAGTCCTCTCTGTTTGCCTCACACCAAATGAAACTGGATTCTTAACATGTGCAAACATGAATCCTTGGTAACATATCCTCCAAGCCTGTATTTCTTCATATTATAATTTCTTTTTGTTTTTCATCTCATATGGTTGTGCTGAGGTTTAATCAAGATGCAGCAATAAATAGAAAGTGTTCTCATGCCAGTTTCTCTTAAGGAAGAAACTCAACTAGATTAGATCAGAGGTTGTGGCACAATCACGTTCCTCAAACATGCCATGTCTCACCCTGTATCTCCCAGCCACCAACAGATAGTGCGGCCATATGACCAGTCCTGTCCAATGAGCTGTGGCCAGCATTGCAGAGCTGGCGTGCTACCCTCCATGTCTCTATCTTTCATCCCAGGGACCAAGAAGCTTCATCAAGAGGTGAAGGCATCATATCAAAGCAGCCAGATTCACTGAGTTATGGCCTGAAGGACAGCTGCCCTGAGTGTTGCTGGACCCGCACCTGCTGTGTGAAGCCACTGGGATTTAGACTGTATTTGTTACCACAGCATAGCTTATCTCCTATTGTGGGTCTTAGCTGTGGCATGTGGGATCCAGCTCCCTGACCAGGGGTCGAACCCAGGGCCCCTGCCTTGGGAGCACAGAGTCTTAGCCACTGGACCACCAGGGAAGTCCCGCCTAACCCCAATTTACTAACAGAGCTCTTTTCTGAAACAAGACCTCCACATCCAAATGGGTGACTGTAGTAAATATTAGAGCCCGCACAAAGGGCGACTCATCCAAGGAGGTAGACGTGCCACCCCCAAGATCAACTTCAGGCCCTTGTGCAGAAGGCCCACCCCTCCCAACTCCCAAGACTCTACATGAAATCTGTCTAGCACAAATACGGTAGGCCAGGTTTAGATGTCAGCCAGAGGGAATCCATGGCCAGGAGGAGGGCAGAGGTTGACAATGCTTTGCCAATGCTCTGAGCATTAAACATGCAAGGCTAATTCATCACTATGACTCAGGAAACCCACGATGACTCAGAAAACCCCTTACTCCATGCCGCAACTCATGTGTGGCCCCCTCAGTCATGACACCCCCACCTCACTGACCTTCCAACAGTTTCTGGAATATCTGAGTCTCATCACTTCCTCAGGACTTGTACACAGCTATTGCCTCTGTTCAAATGCTCTTCACGTGGTTGGCTCCCTTTCATTTCTCAGGTCTGAGCGTTCATGACATGTTCTTTGATGGGTCTTCTCAACTTCTCTTTTGGAAGCAAGTCCCCTCAATGCGGTCCCTCTCAGCATCCTTCCTGATTCCTCCTCCTCCTCCCCCTCCCCCACACCTTCCTCTTTCTCTTCTTCATCAGCATAACTAACATTGATTGGTTGTTTCCTATGTGTTGGGTGGGACTCTATCTGTCTACATGGATTATCCTGTTGAATCTAGCAACAATCCTAGGTGCCAACTGGGAATCTTAATTTCACCAGTGGACATGACTCATTTGAAAACTCTGATGCTGGGAAAGATTGAAGGCAGGAGGAGAAAGGGATGACAGAGGATGAGATGGTTGGATGGCATCACCGACTCGACAGACATGAATTTGAATAAGCTCCGGGAGTTGGTGATGGACAGGGAGGCCTGGAGTGCTGCGGTTCATGGGGTCACAAAGAGTCAGACACAAATCTTATTTAGGACAAAAGTACATGTATTGGAGGGGTATTTGGTAACTCACAAAATAAGTAGGATGCCTAGAACCAAGCAGGACTGGACGGTCAGAGTCCCAGCCCCAACCCATAGGCAGAAACTGTCTACGAACAGCTGCCACCACTGCTGGACATGGGCCACCATGGTTGTCGCGACGACCCCCAGATCACGATGCACTTTCTGCCTTGGTCACCTCTAACTGCTCTTGCACCTCTGAGGCACTTCCTTGCTTGAGTCTAAGTCTTAAGCAGGTGTATCCAATTTTCTAAGCTAAGACCAAGGCCCTTCCCTGGGGCAGGATAACATCGGGCAATGTCAGCCCACATGGATGGCAGTAGGGCTGCCTGGTGAGATGCATGGTGGTACATTCCCAAAGCAGAAAGAGCTTCAGATGCTGCCCAGCTCTAAAAGCGGTGAATGCTCACTCACCTTGAAGCAGACAGAATATTCAAGTCTCAGTTTTTAAAAACTCCTTTCCAACACCAATGACACCCCTACTAAAAAAAAAAATCTGTTCAAATGCTCTTCACGTGGTTGGCTCCCTTTCATTTCTCAGGTCTGAGCGTTCATGACATGTTCTTTGATGGGTCTTCTCAACTTCTCTTTTGGAAGCAAGTCCCCTCAATGCGGTCCCTCTCAGCATCCTTCCTGATTCCTCCTCCTCCTCCCCCTCCCCCACACCTTCCTCTTTCTCTTCTTCATCAGCATAACTAACATTGATTGGTTGTTTCCTATGTGTTGGGTGGGACTCTAATCTGTCTACATGGATTATCCTGTTGAATCTAGCAACAATCCTAGGTGCCAACTGGGAATCTTAATTTCACCAGTGGACATGACTCATTTGAAAACTCTGATGCTGGGAAAGATTGAAGGCAGGAGGAGAAAGGGATGACAGAGGATGAGATGGTTGGATGGCATCACCGACTCGACAGACATGAATTTGAATAAGCTCCGGGAGTTGGTGATGGACAGGGAGGCCTGGAGTGCTGCGGTTCATGGGGTCACAAAGAGTCAGACACAAATCTTATTTAGGACAAAAGTACATGTATTGGAGGGGTATTTGGTAACTCACAAAATAAGTAGGATGCCTAGAACCAAGCAGGACTGGACGGTCAGAGTCCCAGCCCCAACCCATAGGCAGAAACTGTCTACGAACAGCTGCCACCACTGCTGGACATGGGCCACCATGGTTGTCGCGACGACCCCCAGATCACGATGCACTTTCTGCCTTGGTCACCTCTAACTGCTCTTGCACCTCTGAGGCACTTCCTTGCTTGAGTCTAAGTCTTAAGCAGGTGTATCCAATTTTCTAAGCTAAGACCAAGGCCCTTCCCTGGGGCAGGATAACATCGGGCAATGTCAGCCCACATGGATGGCAGTAGGGCTGCCTGGTGAGATGCATGGTGGTACATTCCCAAAGCAGAAAGAGCTTCAGATGCTGCCCAGCTCTAAAAGCGGTGAATGCTCACTCACCTTGAAGCAGACAGAATATTCAAGTCTCAGTTTTTAAAAACTCCTTTCCAACACCAATGACACCCCTACTAAAAAAAAAATATATATGATGAGCAAATATTTAAAGACTACCCATTTGAAGAGGAGGTCCGATTTTTATCCTGACAAGGGCACCCACACTTTCCAGTCTCATTCTACTGATGAGGACGGGCAGAGAGGTTTTCCAGGTGGATGTGTGCAACCTGAGTTTCTCATGTTCATGTAGCTTCTGATAGAGGCAGAGCCAGACAGGTGAACCTTCTAGGTCCCGCTATACAACCTGTGATCCTGGAACCAGCAGCAGGGTCACCTGGGAGCTTGTTAGACAAGCATCTTCTCAGGTCCCAGTACAGCCTACTGAATCCATATCTGCACTTCAGCAAAATCTCCAGTGATTCATGAAGTTTGGAATATACTGTGGTAGCCCAGTGATTCTCAGCCTCAACCACATGTCAGAATCACAGAGGCAATTTGTACAAATTATGAATGCGAAGGGGCTTCCCGGGTGACTCAGTGGTAAATAACCTTCCTGTCAATGCAGGAGACTTGGGTTGGATCCCTGGGTCAGGAAGATCTCTTGGAGGAGGAAACAGAAACCCACTCCAGTATTCTTGCCTGGAAAATTCCATAGACAGAGGAGCCTGGTGGGCTACAGTCTACGGGGTCGAAAAGAGACTTGACTGAACACGCATCAATGCTGAAACTTCAGGAAGACCCAAGCAATGCTGAGATTCTACTCTGACTATTGGGAGGTGAGGCCTGGTGTGGAGTACTTTGAATACTCCACAGACAACTCTAATGAAAATCCAAATCAGGAACTGCTTAGAAAGACATGATTCCGTCCAATCTAGAGTACCCTTGGATTAAAAATAAATAAATAAAATTCTTAGGAAAATTGTGTCAACCCAGGAAGTCATTTTTCAACAATCCCCTCCTAAAGGCTCCTTGAGCATCTAGAGGTCCATTCCTGGACACACAATTCTGAAAATCAAAGGGCGCTGATGAGTCTCTGCCACTCTGAACTAATTATTCTAGACTTCAGTGCCTTAATTTATTTCTTCCTGCAAGTGTCCAAGTTTAATAAACCCTAGAGGTCACAGGGTCTAACCCACTCATTTTACAGATGAGAAAACTGAGGCACAGAGAAAGGAAATGAGTTTTCAAGCAAAACCGAGCATCTGAACTCCAACTTTCCAGTTTCCCAGGCAGCTCCTTTCCACCATGCACACTCCTTCTCCAGCAACAGGCACTTATGAGGAAGGATGTTTGATGAGCGCATGGTCAAAAGTTCATCACCAAAACGTTTATTATTAATAATAAGGTTAAAAGCTTCAAAGCCAATCCAGGGCCGGTGGCTCCCATGAAAGCCATTTTTCAGTTTGTTCTCATCTAATTACTGGTAGGTACAGTAATTGGAAACAGGCTGTATCCGATGGGCAGGGTTTCAGGAAATGGAAATCTCTAATACAATTCTGCCTGGGAAGGGTCAGCTGCCACCATCACGCGCAGCTGGGACTCTCACAAGGTCTGCGCTGGAGAGAGGAAAAGAGAGCGCATTCCAGGAGAAGCGGGGAAACAGACATAAAAGACAAGACGGCTGAGGCTGGGGAGAAGTATGGTCCCACGAGGGAAGCAAGCGCCAAGGGCACTCTGGGTCGTCCATGCTCCAGGGGCCACTACTGTGTCCATGTTATAGAAGCCCCCCATGAGTGTGGTTGGTGGTGGTCTTGAAGTCACACTTACTAAGTAGCTGGTGCTGGTACAAAGTGGCAGGTACTGAACTAAGGACTCTGTTGCCATTACCCCCCATTTAATCCTTGTACCCATTCCGTGAGATGGCACTGTGCTCAGTCATATCTTGACTCTTTGCGACCCCATGGACTGCAGCCTGCCAGGCTCTTCTGTCCATGGCATTTTCCAGACAGGAATACAGGAGTGGGTTGCCATTTCCTTCTCTAAGGAGATATCCTCTTTGGCAGAGGAGGGAATTGAGGCTTTAAATGGCTTAAGTCACTTTGCCATAGTCCTGCAGACAGGGGTGGAGCCAGGATGCGGACCCAGAGCTCTGTATCCACTGTGCTCCACTGTCCATCCTTCCTGGATGCAACAGTTTCAGCCTAATGGTTGCAGGTGGAGGTGAGCAGAACCCACTAGGTTCCATCGGAGCCAAAGGGCAGAGGCCAGTCAGAGGAACGGCAGAGAAAGGAAGGAAAGGGCACTCACAGAGCGAACAGATGCACCTCTCAAACGCTCAGAAGATGCCAGCGATGTGAGTTCAGCTGACCCAAGAGCTGCCAATCCCAGCATCTGCCACGGTGCGTGCAGGGACCATGAGACCACCCCCGCCACTGGCACCATCTGGCCTTCCAGTGGCGGAGATTCGCCCCGTTGGCAGCTGAGTGTGCGCTGAGCCGGTCTCCAGCGGCTACCGTTTAACAAGCTCATGGCTCGGTGCTTCCCGCGATGGATTAGTGGAAGCCCCATGCTTGGGTGCTGATTTTCTGCAAAGCCGGCTGCAGGTGGTTTCCTCGGGTTGCCATCAGCCTTGTTAACAGGCCCTGATCTGTAGATCATCACTTTCCCATCTGGTGCCCACCAGCTGGGCTGCCGATGGCTGGGGGATTGATTTTTCAATCTCTCTCTCTCCTTCCCCCTCCCTCTCTCTCCCATCCTCCCTCCCACCCTCCCTCTTTGCATTTTTATTCCAAACTGACTTTTCTCAGCACTTCAAAACCCCATATCTCATTTCATCCCCTTTGGCCCTTATTTTCCACCTCAAATTTGTGTCAGCTAGGTGAACATATTCCCTCTGGTCTGATCAACCTGGAGATGTAACATCAGCTAATTCAAATCTACCCTTCTTCCAGAGATCACACAGGAGGTTCAGGAAGGGCAATGCAATGCTGAGGTTTGGTGGGGGAGGGAGAAGAAAGGCCGTCTGGATGTGATATCAGTCATCTGCACCCCACCCCAGGGGCCACTTTTGGCCTCATGACCCCCTAGAATTGTCCACTGCTCGCTTTTCATTTTAGGTTGAGGAGACACTGAAGCTGTCAGTACGTTGCTTATCAAAACCCCTCAGGAAACCATTTCTCCCCCTAGTCCAGCGGCCTCAGACAGGGCTCTCTTCTGCCCTGGGCTCCCACAGACACATCTGTGTGGCTGCTGCTCTGCAGCTCAGCCAAGCTCCTCCGAGGATCTCTCTGTGTCTACACTGGGCCTCCTTCCCCTCCAAGTCCCCTCCCTGCATCTTCTGGGTGAGACAGGGATAGATAAGGGCTGCTTTTCACATGCTTTGTTTCCTCCAAAATATTTCCCCTCTGATCTGAGCCCTTCCTGGTCCCCAAAGGGTCTAGGCTATTAAAACGCGAGTAAGAGAGCTCCTTTTCCTTCTCCTTTCTGCTGTCACAGGAAGGGATATGGGGAAAGAGAAGATACACCAACCAGTGAGTGGAGGAGCCGAGAAGGAAAAGGGAAAATACAAGTTGACATTTTCAAAGTGTGACACTGTCACCAGGGAAGAGACAGCCTCTGAGACATGAGGTGTGTTGCCCAAAGACACAGAACACGTGATTGTGGAGGGATTTGAACTGGAAATTAGCCTCAAGAGGATGAAACATGAAAATTCAGACTCCTCTAATCCACCAGGTCTGGCTGTGAGCCAGAATCACCTGGTATCACGTGGAGTCTGACTTTAACAAGAGCCCTGAAAATGTTCTATGGTAATTCTGCACTCTTTGGAAACAGTTTTCCAGATGAAGACACTAAGGCCCAGAGAGAGCAGGCTCTGATAGTTAGTTTGCTGTTGTTTATAACCTACCTCTGTCCAGAAAGAGTGGAGGCCATTCATAACAAGTTCACGGCATCACGGCTACATGGTGAGGCTCAGAATTCCTTCTTCCAGAAGGCCAACCTGTTTCTCCTCCATCCTGTCCACTCCTGGCAAGGGAAATTTTTATCCCTCTTTTATGATTTGTAGCCAATGTATTCCCCCAGATTATCTAGGAGGACAATAGAGTTAGAAGAGAAACAGAAAAGCTTGTGCCCAGGTGCAACTGCGTGAGAAAGAAGTGATGTAAGTTCACAGTCAGAAGTCATCTGTCTACCTGAGGGCATGTGTCTGGGGCAAGCAGGCTAAAGATAGGGCTTCCTCAACAGCTGTGGATAAAGAATCCATCTGCCTGCAATTCAGGTGACACAGGAGACGTGGGTTCCATCCCTGGGTTGGGAAGATCCCCTGAAGTAGGAAATGGCAACCCATTCCAGGATTCTTGCCTGGGAAATCCCATGTACAGAGGAGCCTGGCGGGCTATAGTCCATAGGGTCACAAAGAGTCAGACATAACTGAGCACATACACACACATACGCAGGTTAAGGATAATCCCCAAACACTGATATGACCAGTAATTAACTACTTGATTAGTCCTAGGAAACTGCTGAACAATGTCACTGAATCCTCCTACGTGTTCACCCCCACGCTCAGACTGGGGATACAGGTTTATATGTCTATAAGACCTCTATGCTCCAGGAATTTACATTTTTATGGGAAGACAGATCAAAAATAAAATTAAACAGGAAAATATACACATTGATTTTTATATGTGAGAAATGACATCAAGAAAGCAAGCAAGAGAATTCCCTGGTGGCCCAGCGGTTAAGACTCTAGTGCAGGGGGCACAAGCTTGATTCCTAGTTGGGGAACCAAGGTCCCACATGCTGTACAGCATGCCAAAATAAAAGAGCAACTGTACTCTAATAAAAATGAATAAAGAGAATGCAAGCAAGCAAGAGGCTGAGCTAAAGAGGAGTCAGTAAACTTTCTAAAAGCGGCCAGATGGTAAACATTTTAGGCTTTGAGGGCCATATGGTCTGTGTCCCAGCTACTCGGTTCCACACTTGTAGCCCCATCACAGCCAAAGTCAACAGGTGAAGGGGTGGCCAAGGGCTATGAACCAATAAGCGCTGTTTACAAAACCCAGCTGCGGTCACATTGGGCCCACGGAGTTTGGTGGCCCCTGAGTTCATGCGTGGGAACATCTCTAAGGAGGTGACATTTCAACTGAGACTTACAGGCTCTTCAGGAAAAGCAGCCACAGGAATTGAGGGGACAGCCTCAGGGGACATCAGAGGAGCCCAGATCAGGCGAGCCTGGGCAGCGAGACAGCGGATGGAGGCTGGTGAGGAGCTGCAGGGCTGGAAGCCTCGCCAAGGACCCTATCGGTGGGCTGTGGAAGCAGTGGGAATTTTTATTCCAAGTGCAAGAGAAAATCATGGACATTTTTAAGTAACGAACTGACAGAATCTGAGCGACTTTGACCTTAAAAGCATCCCCCTTTTCAAGCTGCTTTGTGAGACACAGGCGGTATGGGAGACACGAGTGGCCACACACACCAGCGAAGAGCTTCTGAGCAAGATGATGGTGAGGCCCTGGTGATGGACAGGGGAGTGGCATTAGAGACGCAGTCAGAGATAAAACCACAGCTCTGGGGGTGGATTGCACATGGGAGGAAAGGACAGACTCAACGATGATGGCCAGATCTCTGACCTGAGCAGGTGCAGGGATGGACCACGCTGTCCCCTTCACTCTGAGATGCTGTATTTTTATACATGAGGGAGACCATGATGATACGGTGGATGGGTAAGTCACCAAAAGAAAAAAAAATCATCTCAACTGCAAGTTCAGTTCAGTTCAGTCGCTTATTATATCCAACTGTCTCTGACCCCATGGACCGCAGCACACCAGGCTTCCCTGTCCATCACCAACTCCCAGAGTTTGCTCAAACTCATGTCCATTGAATCAGTGATGCCATCCAACCATCTTGCCCTCTGTCGTCCCCTTCTCCTCCTGCCTTCAATCTTTCCCGGCATCAGGGTCTTTTCCAATGAGTCAGTTCTTCGCATCAGGTGGCCAAAGGATTGGAGTTTCAGCTTCAACATCAGTCCTTCCAAAGAACACCCAGGACTGATTTCCTTTAGGAGTGACTACAAGTACTCAAGGCTATTCATTGCCTCAGTCAATCTTAATTAAGTACTAACTGTGTGCCTGGCACCAAGGAAGATTTTTTGGCTCCCCATGGATGGAGTGGGCAGTTTACTGAGAAATCAGGACAGGAACCGGGGACCGCAGGCCTCCTCTGGCCCCGCCGCTCCACCTCCTCCACTCCCATTTGTCTCAGGTTCCCGAACATCAGACACAATCAGAAGGGCAATGAAGACAAAAGCGGGGACAGCAGAAGGACAGGAGTGGCTTATCAGCATTGGCTACGCTGGTGGAAAAGCTAGGGGGGTTTTAAAAGTTTAACTTTTAAATGAAACAGAACTGTCACCTTTATTATCTTTAAGTAAAAGCTAGGCTGATTGAGTGCTTTAAATGCCAGCCCTGCAGAGAGCCTCCGGAGGGGTTCTCTGCTTCATTTCTGATGTGTTTTGTGTTTTTTTTCTTAAGAGGAAAGAAAGGCTTTGGGGAGGACATATCTGCGTAGGGACCCCTAGGTTCCAGGCCCACACTGCCCACCAGAGACGACGCCTGAGTTTGATGCTCATCTAGCCACGGGCCCTCACAGGACCTTGGTGGACCATCTGCAAACTTGGAGAGGGAGCAGGCGTGCTCCGAGGCGCTGGAGTCTGGCCTGTGCCATAAATCTCTTCTATCGGGTGATGTAATTGCCCACAGTCGTTTGGCCCAAATGATCCGAGGCTCATGTAAATCATGCCCTCTCTTGGGGACCCATGAATCACAGCCCAGAGAACCGAAAGGCCTTTCCCGTAAACTCGGGGCATGCGGAGCCAACTTCTGTCCATCTGGCAGAGAAGGCCAGCGCAGGCATGAACCTCCCCGAGTTTAGGATGAGACCCAGGACTGGCACAGACCCGCCTTCATCACCATCTTTCCCGGGGGCTGTGGACTGCGTTGTCTGAGTCATTTCTGACCAACCCCCCGCCCCCGCAAACCTACAGAACTCTCCCCCTCTTCGCCATGTCCCACTGACCATGACCTGACCCTCTATACAGCCTCATCCCATGAAATATTGTCATTTGCACTTGCTGGGTTCATTTCTTCACCTGATATTTATGAAGCCCCTACAACATGCCAGACACACAGTACACAAAGCTAGAGAGCTGGGACCAAGAAGACAGACACACGTGCCCACCAGGAGCCCGCAGTCTGCTCAGGGGGCAGCACTGAAGTCTGTTTAAAACCACAACTTGTTAAAAGGTGCTATGATGGGAGTTCAGACAGAATGAGATGTAAGAGACAGACGGGGGGACCGGGAAACAGGAGGTGCGAGAGGAGCACAGGCCCAGGAGGCAGGACAAATGGGCCCAGGGGACGCCCGGCTGGTGGTGTGGGGTTCAGGACAGATGGGCCCAGGGGACGCCCGGCTGGTGGTGTGGGGTTCAGGACAGATGGGCCCAGGGGACGCCCGGCTGGTGGTAATGCCGGTGGTGTGGGGTTCAGGACAGATGGGGCCGGGGGACGCCCGGCTGGTGGCACACGCCGGTGGTGTGGGGTTTTAATCTAGGCGCAATCCTATTTTATTTTAAACCGTTCATTTTGGCTGTGCTGAGTCTTTGCTGCTGCACAGGCCTCTATTGCAGTGGCTTCTCTTGTTGCAGAACACGGGCTCTGCTTCCTTAACCGTGGTTCCCGGGCTCCCGGGCATGAGGAGGTCAGTAGTTGTGACCCGCTGGTTTTGTTCTTCCATGGAATGTGGGATCTTGCCAGACCAGGGATCAAGCCCGCATGTTCTGCATTGATGGGTGGATTCTTTACCATTGAGCCCCCAGGGGAGCCCTATCGATACCATTTTGAATGCCATTTATGAAGGGGTGATTGGTTTCCTAGGGCAGCTTAAACTACAAAAATGTACTCTCCCAGTTCCAGAAGGTGAAATCCAAAACCCAGCTGTTGGCAGGGCCGTGCTCCTTCTGAAGGCTCTAGAGAGGAACCCTTCCTGCTTCCTCCCAGCTTCTCTGAGCTGCTGGTGATCCCTGACTTTCCCTGGCTTGCAGGCATTAAAGCAGTCCGCCTCGGCCTTCATGTGGCTTTCTTCTCTCGGTGTCTCTCCATGCCCTCTTCTCATAAGGACACCAGTCACTGGGTTTAAGGCCCACCTTAACCTAGTATAACCCCATTTTAGTTACAAGTACCTTATTTCTATGGAAGGTCACATTTTGAAGTTCCAGATAGGCATGAGTTTGTGGGGTGGGGGCGGGGTGGGGGAGTGCTCTTCAACTCTCTACAGGATTTTCGGTAGAGAAGTACAATGGGATTTAGTGTGAGAATGGACTAGAATGAGGAAAACAGAAGTCTGGAGTTGGTGGGAAGCAGTGGGGATTTGATGGAGAGAACGGGACCAATCTAAAATCTGTTAGGGGGACTTCCCTGGCAGTCCAGTGGTTAGAACTCTTTGCTTTCACTGCTGAGGGCCTGTGTTCAATCCCTGGTCTGGGAACTAAGATCCCACAAGTGCCCAGCCCGGCCAAAAAGTAAAACCTGATCTAAGGGTTGAGCTGACATAGTTGACCAGGGGGTGGATGTGAGGGACAAACATGAGGGGCTGAGAGCGCCTCCCTGTCCTTGGACACTGGTCATCAGCTGGCTATAGTCCTACATGCATGTTAGGGCACAAGGTGACCTCTTCTCTCCCGGCACCAGTGAGGGCTCAGGAAATGCCTCTGGGTAGATGGATGCTCCCAGAGCGAGCATTTCTCTTGCCAGGACAAGCATCCCTTGGAAGCTGAGCACAAGGCCTCTTTCTCCACTTTGCAGCTAACACCTCCAGTCTCCGTCTCCAGCTAGGATGGTGGTTTTTCCCAGTAGGAGAAGTGGAAAATAGACATGTGCTCCCTGCCCGGGCCCCTGTTTCCAGGGCATCCCCAGGGGCCTCTGGCTGAGCGTTCAGGCAATTGCAGTCGCTGCAGTTTCCATGTCTGTCTGCCCATCAGCCCAAGGGGCCTCCGGGGTTAGAAGCAGAGGTGCATGTCTAACTCCTCTGTCTTGGCAGAGAACTGGTCCCAAGAGGTAGGAAGGAGCAGGAAGAGAATGCTAGGTCCTCAGACCCTGTAGGCTCCCTGACCAGAAAGACCCTGAGTCAAAACATGGGCAATAGAAGGAGGCAGGGGAAAGAAACTGGACATAGACATCAAAATAAAATCTGTCTCTACTGAAGGTTTCTCCGAAGCAGCTTTCCAGGGCACTGGCTTGGAGAAAGTATTGCTGTTCAGTCGTTCAGCTGTGTCTGACTCCTTGTGACTCCATGCCAGTACACCAGCCTTCCCTGTCCTTCACTATCTCCCAGAGTTTGCTCAAACTCATGTCCATTGAGTCAGTGATGCCATCCAGCCATCTCATCTGTTGTCCCCTTTTCCTCCTGCCTTCAATCTTTGCCAGCATCAGGGTCTTTTCCAATGAGTCATTTCTTCGCATCAGGTGGCCAAAGGATTGGAGTTTCAGCTTCAACATCAGTCCTTCCAATGAATATTCAGGGTTGATTTCCTTCAGAATGGACTGGTTGGATCTCCTTGCAGTCCAAGGGACTCTCAAGAGTCTTCTCCAACACCACAGTTCAAAAGCATCAATTTTTCAGCAGTCAGCCTTCTTTATAGTCCAACTCTCACATCCATGACTACTGAAAAAACCATAGCTTTGACTAGACCTTTGTCAGCAAAGTGATGTCTCTGATTTTTAATATGCTGTCTAGGGAGAAAGCGTACAGCTGCATTTGTTCCTTGACAAGCAACCTTGAACCTTGAAAGGAACCTGTGACCATGGGACAACAGTGGCTTCTGGGAGGTGGCCAAAGACAGGAGAGGATAGTCCACATGCACACGTGTGTTCACGCACACAGGCATTTGCACACACATTGCTCAGCCAGCTGTCTTTTAATCTTGTGCATTGAGAATGCTGGTGCTATGAAAATTGAACCTAAATTGGTTGAAGCCACCAGATAGAAGTTCCAGATGACAAGAAATACAGGGGACAGAGGAACAGGCTGTAAGGGACCCTGAAGACACAGCCAGGTGGAGGGAACCACAGAGTAACTGACCAGACTGCTTAAATAAGGATGTTGCAGTGGGAAAGAGAGAGGGAGAGAGAAAAGACAGCTCAAGAGAAACTGAAAAGGTTTTGCTGCCATGCGTGGCTCTTACTTGGATGCTGACCAACTGTTAAAAAAGAAAAATTGAGGCAATTGAAGATGGACTAGAGTGAGTTCTGATGTTTTCAGGTGTGATAATGACATTGTGATTATGGTTTTAAAACAGAGCCATTATCCTTTACAGCTTCCTGCCAAAATACTTATGGATGACATGATACAACATCAGGGATTTGCTCTGAAATAATCCATAGATGGTGGAGCAGAGAGGATACAGATGGAATGGGATTGGCCCTGGGCTGGCAGCTGTTGAATGGAGGTGATGGAAGTGTGGGGCTTGTTACACTATTGTCTCCACTTGTGTGTGTGAAATTTTCTGTGATGAACGGGAGTTTTTCTAAAAGATCCTTGACCTGCAGAGTCCTAGCTCTCCACCGCCCAGCAGCAGCCCCCTGGCTGCCCTTGGCTCTCCAGGAGTCCCAGCCCCTTCTGGAGCTGGATGGAGCCTACTTAGGACTCCATGATACCACTTACTTCTGTTATTTATTTGTTTGCTAGTGTTTATTCTCTTTGGGGACATTCTCAACAGGGCATCAAATTATTGGGTTGGCCAAAAAGCTCATTTGGATTTTTCCATTACACCTATGGAAAAACCCTAACAAATTTTGGGTCAACCCAATACTAGATTTTTTCCTTTCTTTCAACTACTTTTCACTTCCTCCAAGAAGACTTTCTTGATACCCCATTCAACCAAGGTGAGTCCCTCCTCTGAGTCACCCTGACATCTGGCCTGGGCTCCTCACCACTCATATGTTATAATGGCCTGTTGACTTGTTGTCTGCATTCCCTATTAACTGTTCTAGCCAACTCATATACAGTCAGCCCTCTGTAAAGATAATCTAATCAACTGAATAAAATGAACTCTGGGCTGCCCACCCTTCTGTGGCCTATTTTGTAGAAAGAACTTTGAAGATCGGGATGCAGAAATCTGCCTCCCCATCCTTGCTGTGTCTCTGCTTTACTGTGTGACCCTGGACAAGAATCTCAAACTCTCTGAGCCTCTCTGCCTCTGTAGTCACACTTGCAGTTACACTGCAGCACAGAATGGATAGAAAGCTTGCACCACCCACTGCTTCTGGTTTCCTCCTGGAAGTTGCATTTGTAACACAACCCCTCTGTCATCCTCACCGTCAGAGGTATCGCCATCTCCAGCCCACCTGCCCTCTCCTTCACGGGACCCCTTCATCCTCCCCGTGGGCTCTGCAGGAGTCCTCAGCCTCTGGACAGTTGCCCTCACGAAAACTCTCATGGTAGAAATCGTCTGCCAATGACTTTTCAAATTAACATTTCAGACAGGACCATTACACAACTAACCCAATGAGGGATTATTTTCAGCCTAGAGCAAAGGGCGCTGGAGACCAGCAAATAAGCAGGGACCTGCAGCTGCAGAGCAGAAGCTGGGAGGAGAAAGTGCAGCCTGGCCAACATGCCTATGGCCCACATTACCAAGACAGGAAACCCTCTCAAAGTCTTAATAGAGCATCTTTTAGAGATCCCCACAGAGCATCTGTGATGCTCATAGATGCTGGTGGCAAGAACCACACCAACTGATATCCCTGCAGACATGACCCCTGCATCTGCAGCTCTCGGGGCCTCTGTGGACCCCATGGGGATCCTCCAGAGAGTGCGGCCCCCATGGTTGAAGGCCAGGGAAAAATCAGGAAGACATTCCTCCTTGGTTGCCTAGCCCAGAGCAGCCTGGAGGTTAGAAGCTCTAGAAGCTGGGGGAAGAGCCAGTTTCATGAGTCAGTTTCCTAGGTCTCAAAACAGCAGCAGCCGAGGTACCCAGTGGTCCAAACCCTCTCTGGATGTAGGTTCCCCCAGCCACACACCCCAGGCTGTCTGAACCCTCCACCACGCTTCCAGGAGCAGCTCACTGCCCTCCCCTGCCTCCTCCTCCTCCTCTTCTTCCTCCTCCCCTTCCTCTTCTTCCAGCCCCGCCCCTCACCACCAGGCATCCCCAGCCTTTCAGCTCTTCTGAACCCCATCCTGCACAACCACCGCCTTCTCACCCACTCACTGGCTTCCAAGGTGCTGCCACCACCCTAGCCAGCTGCCTGCTAGAAGCCACGCCCAGGAGGCACTGGGCCCCCACAGGCATTTGATGAGCTCCTACTGATTGCAGGATCCAGCCAGGCCCTGAAGGGAAAATGAACAGAAAACAAATATTCCAAGACAGGTTCTCTTTCCCAGGAAACTCACCCCTCAGGGAGGAGCCCATAGGCACTTGCGGGCTCCTTGGCAGGCAGACCCGATTACGCACACTGGGGTCAGTGCAGGGAGCCCCTCTGATGTTCATCACAGCAGCCCAAAGCTCCCACCTGTACTTGTACCTGGCCTGGGGTCCCCATTCCCCAGGGCTCATACTGGCAACAGTGGGGCCAGAGCTGGTCCATGAGATGCCCAAGGAAACAGCAGCCACATGCGAGCAGCAAAGAGAAAGAGGGGGCGAAGGGGATCGAAGAGGTCAGGAGTTTCAGGCAGAATGGAATTTCTGAGGGCCCTGAGACACTCAAACCTCTCTGCTGCTGCTGAGGCTGCTGCTGCTAAGTCGCTTCTCTATCAGTGGCCTTTTAAGCTGCGCCAGCAACTGCAGGGTGCTAGCGCCCTCTAGTGGATGGAGGGGCCAGGATTCACCTGGACCTTCTTCCCTTAACATTCCCAGGGAGGTGTCAGCCCAGGGCAAAACTGCAACCAGCGTTCCAGCCTCAGCATCACTGCCCTAGCCCTTCCTCAGCATCTCCGCATCTTCCCACCAGTGCCAGATGCGGTTCCCGTTCCCCCTACAGCCCTTCCCCGCTTGCTCTGTGGATGTCAGTGTTCCTAAGTCTGACACGGTAAGACTGACTGTGACAGTCTTGTCAGAAGGAAGTCAGTTTAGAGCTGGCAAAGTCTTTGCTAAGAGTGAAGTCCCGATATGACTCAGGCATCCAGGAGGCATTTCTGGGAGACATGGGAGGTCCCATTCTCCTCTTTTGCAGGGCAAGCTGAATTCTGGGCTCCTGAAACCATCAACACCCCACCTTCCAGAAGTGAAGAAGTATGCAGGTGAACCATTAAAGGGGAGGAAGCCGGACTGGGGTTCACTACTTAGCAACCGCCAAAAGGACCAAGAAGACTTCCAGTCCCGGGCACAGAGCCAAGGAGAAAAGTGATGGCCTGACCTCTGCAGCCACCACCAGCATCCTCAGTGCCCCCAAGACAATTGCCAGTGGCAGGCAGTAAAGGGGGCCCTGCTTTGGTCCCCAGGGCACCATGTCTCCAACAGTATCAAATCTTTACATTTATTCTGCCAAAGAGAGGCCACCTAGGAGACACTTTCTCCAGTCACAATTCATCCAGTGCACTTCCTGCCCTCAGGGAGCTTTGAGTCCATCAATCAAATGTCAGAGCCATCATCCATGCTACAGCGCCCCTTGTACCTCCCCAGATGGGGGGGGGGTGCTCAATCACGTGACTCTGCCCCTCCCTCACAGAGCCCTGGAGGCAGTGACCTCTCCACAGCCCCAGCCCCTGGAGTCTGTATTCAACTTGACGCTCAGCCCCAGGTCTTCGTCACATCCCCACTCCCGCCCAGTCCCAGCTGCCATCCTCTCTGCACAGCAGTTTCATTTCCTCCCGTTCCCCCAGGCCACGCGCACAGAGAAGCAACTATACTCTCTGAAGAGCTGATGCTCCACTTCAGCGGCTTCCCTGCCTCACGCTCTGGCAGCCTCCAGACTCAGGGGCTGCCCGGCCTCGTCCAGCCCTAAGCCTCTCTTGCAAAACTGGCTTTTTCTCAGCCTCAAGACTCTCAGCTTTGATGTCAACTTGCTCAGAGGAGACTCCCTGAACACACACCTCACAACTACCCTCTCCCACAGCGCCCAACAGTTTCATTTACTGCACTCACTACAATCTGTTGACTCCTTTTCAGAGCTTCCCTGGTGGCTCAGATGGCAAAGAACTGGCCTGCAACACAGGAGGCCTGGGTTTGACCCCTGGGTTGGGAAGATCCCCTGGAGAAGGAATCTTGGCAATACTGGCAACCCACTTCAGTATTCTTGCCTGGAGACTTCCATGGACAGAGGAGCCTAGTGGGCTCCATGGGGTTGCAAAGAGTCAGACACGACCGAGTGACACTGACTGACTTACTCCTTTTAGATCTATCTCAGTAACTAGAATGTAAGCTCCAGAGGGCAGGGATGTCAGCACTGTTCGCCTCTGCACCCCCAGCATCTTGCTGCATACAGTAGGTGCTCCATGAATACTGGAATGGCTAAATGAAAGGGTCCAGTGCCATAGGAGAGATGCAATAAGGGTTCAGAAGAAGGAACAATCAGCTCCAGGTGGCCCACGGGGAAGAAATAAGATTTAAATATGCAGAAGGGATGACTGAGAAACTCAGAAGCAAAGGCGTGGAGGAGGGAAAGGAGTGGTGGGATTTGATTGCAAAGAAAGGAGAGGTGGACCTGACGGGCTTTGAAGGTCATCACAGAGGAGCAGACAGGCGAATGGAAGATGCACTGCAAGGCAGAGGTGGGCAGGGGACCGGAGAGAGTGACAAAGTGACCAGAGCCTGGACTAGCACAGAGCAAGCTGCAGGAACAAGGCCCCAGACAAGCCAACCCGGGGTTGCAGGAACCACTCCCGCTGCAGCCTCCAATACCTCACCCTTCTTTCCCTTTCCTCCACTTAGGGGATTCAACCCGGAGCCTCATTTGTGACAATCGGTGAGACGCTCCATTGCTAAGGCGCACCCAAAGGCCCACCGGGAAGCACAAACTCCAGGCCCAGGGTCTGCATGGCTGCGCCCTCCTTTCAGCCCCACATGAGATGAAGTTCCAGCGCCACCGCGTGGACCAAGCTGGAACCGCGGCCACATCCTGCATCCCGGTGGGGCAGGATTCAAGCCAAGTGCAAGTTGCTCAGTCGTGTCCGACTTTGCGACTCCATGTACGCATGGAATTCTCAGGCAAGAATACTGGACTGGGTAGCCTTTCCCTTCGCCAGGGGATCTTCCCAACCGAGGGACTGAACCCAGGTCTCCCGCATTGCAGGCAGATTCTTTACCAGATGAGCCACAAGGGAAGCAGATTCAAGCAAAGTTGCCCCTGAAACTCCACAGCCTCAGGAAGGCTGAGGAGGTGGGGGAAGCACAAAGCACTTGAGTTAGGACCACGCGGTGACGTGCCCAGCGTCTTGCCAAAATATTCTGGGAACTGCTGCCTGAGAGAGCGAGACAGTAGGTAGAAGTAGAAAAAGCAGAGGGTCCCAAGGAAAAATTTCTAAGTCATCAAAAAAGGGAAGACCTTTAACAGCACTAATAGTTATGAAGCATTTACTATGTGTGTGCCAGGCTTGGTATTAAATGATTCGTGAACATTCAGTACTTCCTTGTACACTCGATTAAGCGGAGGCAATTTATCAGGAAACAGAAGGACAAAGCACTAGGATTAGGACCACGCTGTGACGTGCCCAGCGTCTTGCCAGAATATTCTGGGAACTGCTGCCCGAGAGAGCGAGACGGTAGGTAGAAGTAGAAAAAGCAGAGGGTCCCGAGGAAAATTTTCTGAGTCATCAAAAAAGGGAAGACCTTTAACAGCGCTACAGTTATGAAGCATTTACTATGTGTGTGCCTGGCTTGGTATTAAATGATTCGTGAACATTCAGTACTTCCTTGTACACTCGATTAAGCGGAGGCAATTTATCAGGAAACAGGCTCCAACCACAATTACTAAGCCGGTGCTCTAGAGCCGGGAGCGGGCAACTACTGAAGCCCCCACGCTACAGAGCCGGAGCTCCGCAACAAGAAAGCCGCTGCAGTAAGAAGTCCACGCACCGCAGCGAGAGAGTAGCCTCTGCTCGCCACGGGTGGAGAAAAGCCTGTGCAGCAGTGAGGCCACAGCAGGGCCAGGAAAGGAAGAAGCAAGAAGAGAGAGGCACCAGGACGGGGCTGGTGAGCGCGTAACTGGGATTCGAACCCACGGAGCTTCAGCCAGATTCTGGACAGAATCACAAAGCGATAAACGCTTTGGCTACAGTCGCATCACAAAGATAACCCAGAAGCCCCCAGACTACCACATGGCCGTTACCTGTTCAATACTACTTTGGTGGTAGGTGGGGGCTCTGTACCCCGAAGAAAGCTGAGAAGATGGACTCACCTGTGACTTCTGTTCATCACCCAGAGGGTCCACACTTGGGACTGCCCCCCCCCCAG
>SJYC01001755.1:0-61258 GCA_006408675.1 Madoqua kirkii | reverse complement strand
GCATCATCACTCTTTTCCTTCCACCCTCATCCCTATCCCACCCCTACATGTGGTCACAGAGGGACTTAACCACACTCAGATCAAGAAATCCAAACAGGAAGTTCAAGACCAAGCAAACTCCATCCAGGGTGCCATAGAAAGAACCGGGGTTTGTGCAGCAGGCTGGCCGATGTTTCCTTAAGAAAACTGAAGCGCTTCCCAAGACTTCTCGAGGCTCCACTTCCCAGTCCGTGAAATGGGGAGAAACTAGTTATACCTGAGAAGCTGTTGGCGCAGAGACTGGCAGATCGTTCCACGCTCAATATGTATTACTTTTTTCTCCTCTACTGCACGCTCAAAGGTCTTTCTCCACTTAAAATAAACATGTGCATTTAGAGACGTTGTTGTTTGCTTTGGAAAAATAAAAACTGTATAAACCCATTGACTCAATGACCCTTGACCTCTGTCTAGCAGACAATCCTGCAGGCGGAAATGTAACAAATGGAAATGCGCATGCCCCTTGTAAATGACCTCGCCCCATTGTTAATCCATTGTTCCAAGTTGAGCGCAGACCCAGTGCTGCCAGATCCAAGTTTTAACCAAAGCTACAATTTAGCTACAATTCTAGACTTCAGAAAAATCAGATGTCTTGAACTTTGACTCCATTCATTTATTTCTAAATTACCAAATGAGGTAAGTCTGCAGGCTGAATTATACCCCTGTACACAGGTCTTGCACATGAGCCTTAGTATTAATTATTAGGTGAGATTTTGAAAGAATTCTTTTTCACACTGTCTGGGTCTTTCCCTTCCTTCCAAGCTCAATTAAAGACTGACTCTGCCAAATGCCCCCTCAGTCACCACCCTCAGCAGGTTCTGTATTTTCCTGAACCAACTACAATATTATTAAGAAATCTTTCTTGGGTAACATCCTGGTCCCCTAGGAGACAGGGCGCTGCTCCCAGGTGAGCACGTGCTTTACACTTGGCATCCTGTCCGCTGCCTACCTCTCATGCTGGTGCATGCTCATGTGCACAGTCATGTCCGACTCTGTCACCCCATGAACCATAGCCCACCAGGCTCCCTGTCCATGGGATTTTCCAGGCAAAAATACTGGAGTGGGTTGCCATTTCCTCCACCTCAGGAAAGCCCAGCACCTCACAGAAGCCTGTCTTTACATTTAGAGAATGAAGGACACTTTCCAAGCACCGCCCACTGGCTCAGGTGGCTTTTCAACTCTCTCACGTGATAGTGGGACAGTGGGATGTTAATCTTTGTCCTAATTTACAGCTGAAAGTCACATGATCAGTTATAACTCTAATTTGCAGACCTGATGAACTTCATATAACTAAAGATCTTTAAATTGTATGTTCAGTTTACCGTTCTGAGTAGAAAAAGAATATTTTAAGCAGAATTTTTTTTGCTTTCAGTGAGTGATATTTTCTATATATTTAGAGCAATAAATATTTGTGGGATGCACTAAAGCTTAGACAGTGGTTAGAGAAACACTGAGCTTCCCTGGTAGCTCAGCTGCTAAAGAATCCACCTGAAAACCCACAAGCATGAGACTCAGGTTCAATTCCTGGGTCGGGAAGATCCCCTGGAGAAGGGCTGGGCTACCCACACTCCAGTATTCTTGGGCTTCCCTGGTGGCTCAGATGGTAAAGAATCCACCTGCAATGCAGAAGTGCGGAGTTCGATCCCTGGGTTGGAATGATCCCCTGGAGAAGGGCATGGCAACCCACTCTAGTATTCTTGCCTGGAGAAACCCCATGGACCAAGGAACCTGGTGGGCAAAGAGTTGGACACGACTGAATCACTAAGCGTAGCACAGGGCATTACTTTCAATAGCAAAGCATGTAATACTTCAAAATTATTTTGTAATTTTTAAAACTGATTTCCTAACAGCTTTTTGGAAATTCGTCTGGTTCTTGGCGTCATCTGTCTTGGTGTGCTCGTGTGCTGGGCTTTGCTGCAGCGACACCACACAGAAGGTCTGCCACTTTCTGGCCCCTCACAGGATCCTAAGACCCAAATGCCATCTCTGACAATTACTTTTGCAACCTCTGTACTTTACCTTTATTTATGTAAAATTGTTTTCTGGGCCCTGACAAGATTTTATTGTTAATAAAATTGACTTAAAACAGGAACCATGGATATACCATGTAAACCTACCCTCTTGGTTCAACAGATTAGAGAAACAATTTTCATCAAGAAGGACCTAAATGCAGGTTGCTGGCAATGAAAATTAAGTTTTATCCTGATCAGAGACAATGACTGTGTTTCATCACCCATTTTAGACACACTTCTCAAATTAATTTGATTGCTTTATGCCTGCATTGTGCCAACAAAAGAATGTTACCATCTGGCTTTATAAGGATTAAGTCACTAGCCACTGCTGACCTTTAACACATTCTGAAAGGAGAGCAGGCCAAAGATCAGAAATGAGGTGCTCTGTGCTCTGGGAAAACAGACAGAACAGGCCTTCAGAGAGTTAGATATTCCCAGGAGAACATTTTATGGATGTAATTTCTTGCACCTTCTCATACTTAGACAAGCACTAAAATCATTAAGTGAGATGCCCGTTTCCTTACAACTAGCAGCAACCTTCTACGGTGATTTGTGCCTGGTTGCTATGCACCCCTTCTCCAAAATCACACTCAGGCCAACCTCCTCCCTACTTCTTTGGTGCAGTTCCTCACAGCTACCCAGGAGACTGTCTCCCAAGATATCATCGTTAGGAAGTCCCCAAATAAACTGAAATTCACAGCTCTCACACTGTGCGTTGTTATTTCAGTTGACTATTGGGAGGAAAAGTTTTCCATGGGGGAAAGTGAATGAGGCTGCAAGGCTCCAACAAAAGAGATTTTTTTAAAAATTCCCAGTTCAGAGATGGAAGCAAACTTTATGTAAAACCTGACTTGCAGTTTAGAGCCTTATAACATTACAAATATGTGGGCTTGCTACCACCATTACTGTCTCAGGATTGCAGATTTAGCAGTGACTCATGCAGTGTCCAGGAGGAAGGGGACAGCTCCTGACTCCAGGTGGAGGGGCCAGGACTGAGTCTGCAACGAGCAAGGCCAGGCTGGAACTGCCTCCTCTTCTTTCTGCACAACAGGCAGAAATTTTCCAACTCAGCGAACATAGTTGAAGACTTCAGAGCAAACCCAGCCAGTCTGTCCTGTGTTCGAAACCCCTGTCAAAGAAACGCCATCTCCATATCCTATTCCAATATTATTTATTCTCTCCTCTGGACATGGACCTTCAGAGAAGCCTGCGTGCCTCTATAGATGCTTGTACAACACAGTTTGGAAGATAAAGTTTGGAAACCAGCCCCACAGCCTGCCAGCAACACGACCTCGAGAAACCGCTTACATTCAGTTTCCTCTTGGGGTCTCTAGGATCCCTCCCACATGATCAGCATGGTGTCTGGCCCACATGATCATAAGACACTATCACACTGTTGGTTTGCAAACTGGCCCCTGTACACAGAGAGCAAGGAGAGAACAGGGAAAGGAGCAGACCGCCAATCGGTAGGTGGCAGGCTCAGCAAGCAAGAGAATTTATCTATGAAGATTGTCAGGGGCAGCACAAGATGAGTGGATCTCCAACCCGTGGGCAGAATCTTAAAGTTACATTAGAGGCTTTAACTGAGTTCAGCCACGTATTCACTCAGGTCAGTTAGTTTTGACAGCATCTTACTCTCTCGAGGTCACATCCTTGTCACAGCTGCCAGCATGGGAATAGTAAGCAGCACAGACATTCCAAGGAAAAGGAGGGGGTGAGGAACCTCCTATTGCTGAGATATAGCTCTGCAATCAACCAATGATCTCCTCTCCGTGATCCCCTCGGAACCATTGCTGAATTTTGGCTCTGCACCGTGACAAATTCACAGCAAACGGTCACAAATTCTAGCCATCTTTTCAACCTCAGAAACTCTCCTCCTGCTTAACTCTGGGCAAATGAGAGTTTCTGAGAAATCCTTTGAGCTGGACACATCACCCGAGTGATGTGGTTGTTCTCTGAACTGTACAGGGACATTGTCATGATGGACTTTTAAAGATGAAATTAGGTGGGATGAAGGAAGAGAATCCTTACATTCTTTCCCCCAGCCCGGATAAGACATATTGCTTTCTGCCTTATTCCCTGAGCCTGTCATTTGCTCTAGGACAAGGGCAGAATTTACAAACCCAGGAAAACCTGTGTCACTATGATGGAGAGCAAATCTGAACTCTGCCTTGGCAGAAGCCTTCAGCAGACTGCCTCACCCTGAGCCTCAGTTTCATCAGTGGTAAGATGGAGCTAATTAATGGTACCAACCCTAGAGGATCGAGATGATACACAGAAAGTGCCGAGCACAGGCCCAACTCTGTACCCACAAACAAGCCCCAGGTACCAGCATGCCCAACACTTTGTTTTGCTGGAGCCAATGAACTTCCTTCCACTTTCACATCCTTATGTAATTTGCCAAGGTCCACACCAAACACAAGGATTCTCCTGCTTCACTGGATGGGGCCTGATCATTTTATTTTCTTGTGCTTTTTCATTTGGTTGGTGGTTATGGGACTGAAGAGTCAAACAATGCTGCTTCTGTTCTAGATTCTGTTGTCCCTTACTATGTGAACACCAGTGGTATTCTCTTCTGCAAACATGAGTGCCGAATACTAGGTGACTCCTAAGTTCCCTTTCAGAGCTAAATTTTCTTTCCTAAATATGACATGAAAATGAAGGTGAAAGTGGTTAGTCACTTAGTCTTGGCTGACTCTTTGCGACCCCATGGAATGTAGCCTGCCAGGCTCCTCTGTCCATGGGATTCTCCAGGCAGGAACACTGGAATGGGTTGCCATGCCCTCCTCCAGGGAATGTTCCCCACCCAGGGATTGAATCCAGGTCTCCTGCTTTGCAGATCAATTCTTCACCATCTGACCCACCAGGGAAACCCTAAATATGAACTGGAGAAAACAAGGGCCACACAGTTGCAACACTTTTAAGTTTACACAACACATTCATTCCACCTCACTTCATCAAAACCCAGGTGTCCCCATACAACACAGAGGAGACCCAAGTTCACTGGGGCGAGGCGACCAGCTCAGAGGCTTCCAGCATGTGCCAAGACAGCCAGAGTCAGCCCTTTAAGTTCTGCCCCCAGACCCCACGCTCTTTCTGCTATATTCCTTTTCTTTAAAAATAATAAAAACTGATCTGAAAGGCCGTATAAAATCCACACATAGAACCCAACTTTGACAAGTCTTCCTTTTCCTAGATTGAGGGCTGAGAACCATCCAGATGCCAAGCTTCTGGCACAAGTCCCAGAGTGCAGGAGCTATGCTGGCATCTACAGGGATGGCTAACAATGGCCATCCTGTGGGCATCACAGGTGCTGTGGACAACATAAGGCTTTGTATTTGGAGGTTAGAATTTTACTAGCTATGTGTGTACCAGACAGGCTGTAAGGCGTTTAAAAAGGGAATAAACAAGACTAAAATCAGTGAATACAGGACTAAACATGAAAAGACCAGGCTTCAAAATTAATATCCAGTTAAAGGCAACAAGTGGCTGTAAAAGGAGGCACTTTGCTTGGATCAAGTGAAGGCCATATTTGGCAGCAAAAAGAAAGTTGCTAATGCAAAGGAAAGAATGAGTACACCCAAGGGTGAGGGCCAAGTCATGGCAACAGCACCCCAGAGGAGACCGAAGGGGCCAAAGCACAACGTTCGGATGGAGGGGCTGGCACAGAACAGATGGGATGGGCGCGGTGTTGCTCGGGTTCACAGCTCCATCACGCGCTGTATGCACCCCAAGGGCATGGATGGTGTCGCCAGGCACCCACTGAACACCCTTTCCAGGGGGCACACTGTCTACAGAAGGCTGTATCGGAGCAATCCAAAGCATCCACTGAAAACAGCACTCCGATAACGAACTTGTCCTACTTACCAAAGAAGTAAACTATTTTGAGCAACTATTATGAACTAGTGGGAAAAACCCAAGACTTCCATTCATACTTTTATAAACTTAAACATATTAAAAGGACAGAAGCACTATGTTTAAAGGAATAATCACAGAAACCCAAAGAATATTTCTGTGATGTGAATATTTACTGAGAAGGGCAGTAGCTAAGCTATATATATCTACAAACCCAAATGCTTGAACAAATTTGAAGAGCTCTGGCTCAATAATAAAATCATGCACTGCAGGTTCACAAATTTATTTAAGATTGTTTTCTATAAGCATTTTAATCAGGGTCTATGTGAAGTGAAACAAGAAGTGTTTGTATAATGAATTATGTAGGGAACTTTCAATGACAGATACAAGACATCAAGAATATATTCACTTTTTGGTTTATTAAAACAAAGCTACACCTCTGTGCTTCTTACAATATATTAACAGGCATAAAATTCAATCCACATTTCCAAATCAGTTCATTCACAACATCACACCATGCTATTTTATGGTACTTTATAATCAACCTTTTTACAACAATCTAACATCTCTTTGTACAACAGGCAAATAGTTTAACACCTTCTATCAAGGCATTTCAGAACTTTAGATGTGTAGAAATAAAGTCAAAAGTCTCTTTCAAATGCCATCATTTTGTATTAAACTGAAATGCCAGATGCCAAGTCTCAAGTTCCTAAAAAGAGTGCTTTAAAAAACAGATTTACATCCAAATTAAGTCTTATAAAGCTCAGTGGTAGGTCCTATCATTTCTAAACACCGGAACTATTTGTGGATAAAAAGCTGCATTTGATTGTGCAGTATCTTCTGCTAGGTCTGACTTAAAATCTTAATCTTTTAACCCCAATTAATCCTAGGTTAATTTCGCTCCTTTCAGTTAAAAACCCAGACACACTGAGGGCTGATCTTTCATCGAAGAGCTTTGACCATCTATGCAACAGTTTTCTATGCTTACTGTCTCCAGGGGAGGAAGGATACATCCATTAAACGCAACGTTTGAGCGTGCAAAATCCATGCAGACATGCCTCTGTGCCACCTGGAAGTTACTGCCTTGCCCTCTTACAGAAATACATAGTGCTTCCCAAAATGTTTTTTGTGAACCTCGGGAGAGGTCCATAGGGGTTTGCCAAAGGGGAAAAAGGCTCTGGGGTCGCACAGATTGGGAAATGCTAGGTTAATACAGGCTTGGTACCGGCGGGCCCTGAGCCCTTACTGTGGTAAAGCGCACTGTGAGTTTCTAGGAATGAGGGGTCATGTGCAAATTAATTTTACCAGCAACACTTTTTCTATAAAACACCTAAGAACATCTCACAGAGCACTCATATACACGCAGAACTCTGGGAAATGGTTTGCTCCTCAGACTGGAGATTCCACAATCTGAGTTTACATTCACTGCGGTCCCTGATGCTTTTTCTCCACTCGCCCTTGTGACTTCACGAGGCTGCACAGACTCCAGAGTCGTAGTCCTTTCTCTGTTACAAGTTCTACACACCTCGCGCTACTTCCTTCCTTTTCTCTTAGGAGCGAAGGTGCCTTCTTCTCTTTTGAATTTCTTAGGACTTTCTCATTTTGAAAGAGTGTAGCTTCATATTGCTTATTATTGGGTCTTTTGGTTTGCTTTTAAACTCGACTCACAGTCTGTCTTCCCCTGGAGGGCATGCATTTCAGTATTATAGAAATGCAGTAAACGGTAATAAATTATTTACAAGCACCTAGTTCGTTTAATCTTACGTGAAAGCCATTCACTTCTGGAAAACAAGGAGAATAAATCTTTTAGCAAAACAGTGGTATCTGGAAGCGTTACCGGGATGATGGATGTTTTGTTCAGTAACGAGGCACGAAAGAATGAGCTGTGCTAAAATTAACGCGAGGGTGAGCTTGTCTGGATGAGCAGAACTTTGGTTGAGATTTGTCTTCCTTAAAAAAGGTTTTCAAAGCACCAGTTAATTACAGAAAGCATGCATATTTATTCTCACAGTGAGTTAAGTGGTGAGAGAGCTAGCAAATCATACATTGCATTCCCCAAAGCATCTGAGTAGGTTTCTAGAAAACAAACCAACTGAAAGGGCAAATAGAACTGGAGAAGCCACTGCTCCCTGCTCAGGCTGGCGAAGCAGCAGCTCTTAGCAGAAGTCACAGGCGGGGCAGCAGAGTCCACAGAGAGGTCAGTCCCAACCTTGACTTAGACAGTCTGAGTAACCCTTGGTCTATGATTTCATGGACGAGTAAAAAAGACTAGTGAAACGTTTGCTTACCTAGACAAGGAACACACAAGGGGATAAATAAGCTTCCTTGGCTGTTCCCCAAAACACAGAGCTCAGTCCTACTTAGGACATAAAATGGAATGTTAATACAGTGAAGATGCTACTCCACACCAGAGCCGCTGCAATACAGACAATGGCTTAATGGGATGTGAGCTCCTATAAAGAAAATGAGTTTTAAATGCGGAATTTGAGAAGAGTGGAAGAAAATCACAACAGCATGGCATTATTGCTCCGAGTTTCAAAAATTTCCTACAATGTGAAATACCAATCAGTATTTTCCCCCCTCCCAGCACACACAGAATACTCACAAGACATTATTAGTGTTTAAAATCCAAGCTTATAAAAGTACAAACTTTAATTCTCAGTACCTTTCTATTAAATTCAAAGGTTACCTGCAGTATTTATCAGGAAAAATTCCTAATTCCATAATACCACAGAGACAAGAAGAAACAGTCAGCTGTTAGAAAACGTTTTCTATCACATGATCTTGAAGAAATCACCATCATTACCACAATAGCAAACAATTATGACCCCTGCTCACAAAAAAAGGCACCTACCTGTTATGAACAATTTTTCATCATTATTTGCCACTATATGGCATCAGGGTTTAGGAAAATAACCCACGTATATTTTTAAAGAACCATGGTTTTCTTTTTCTCAAAGCTAAAAAAAATCTACAAATGCCAGTCTGCAGGGCCATCACAGACGTGATGTACAACCCACTCTGCCCAACTTGAGTGGGTACCAGCCATTCAAAAGCGTACAACCAGTCTCAGGATGTAAGAGGCCTGGGCCATGAGGCTGCAGCCAGAGAGCTTCGCACTAACACAAGCAATCAGGCCAAGCTCATAGGTTAGGACAGTCGCTCCAAGAAACAACTGTACCTGAGAGGCAGGTACTGCCTGAGGTCGGGGGAGGGCTGGCAGGGAAGGGACACAGACGTAAAACAGGAGTGGCTCCTAAATACTTGCCTGTCATTTAAAGCTCAATGGCACCTTTTCACACGAGCAAACATTTTCAAAGTCCATTTTCCGGCCTAGTTTATCTTGAATTTCACCATCCAAATTTATTTCCTGGTACCAGCTGATTATCTCTATTCCTGAACTAAATTAACATTGTGTTTTCATTTAGCTCTTGAAACACTTTCTATACCTGACTACAACAGACAGCACAGTGACACCTATGTGTGACTAGCCCATTCATTTGTAAAGCACTTTGTGAGGAAAAAAAATGCTCCCATTTAACAGTTAGCTACAATGGACATAGATAAAACCAAAAAAGAAAAAAGAAAAAAAAAAAAACAGTGAATGGATGACTCAGTTATTTTTCAAGGAAGCATTAATCAGAACATATACCAACAAATTACCTGACAGTATTAAGTGTACTAAACAAGATTCAGTTTTAGAATCAACTACATTTGTGTGTCCATCACAGTAATAAGTCCCTAACTGTTATCTTTAGAATGTACATCTTTAATAAACTCCAAAGTTTCATTTTGCAATCTACTGATCATGAACTACAAACGGAGGCTGGGGCCCCATGGTGTGATCTGTAGGCGGCTGTTTCACGTTGGTGTCCAGCGATCACAGATCACCGAGGGGAGAAGGCACTTGTCTTCCAGGAGGTTGCGTCAGGCCCAACCACACGACGGTACCGTCCACTCTCGTGCCACAGGCGGAGCCTACGAGGAACTGACCCCATGCCCGTCACTTGCCAGAGGTGCCCGGAGTTACCTACAGCACCACAAAACTCAGAATATATTCCAGGAGTTTTTGCCGGTTGCATTGAGGTAGAAAAGTGCTGCTGAGTTCTAAAACAGACACCCTCTTTTGTTTGGTCTCTTTGAAAACCTAAAGAGAAAGTTTAGATTAAATTAAAGACAAATGAAAAAGGGTAAGGGGGCGGGGAGACATTTCTGTCACCAACTCTTACTTGATGTGCAGTAAGGTACATAAAGCCGTATCTAGGCTGTAAGAAAATTTACATGTAGGGTGTGTGTGAGCACAGGGTAGGAAGGTTACGGGGGTGGCAGATTATGGAGGCAAGTGTAGGGTTTACTAGTGTACGAGATTTTAAATTTTATGTTAGAATAAAGTCACAGAAGAGTTCCTTACAAAGACCACTATTACCTCCATGGAACTCATGTCCCAAGGAATTTGTGAAGATAAAGGATAGTTGAGGATACTTCTAGCAATACTGGTAAAAACACAAGAAAATAACTGAAAATCATGTGGCATAACTAGCATCCCCACCAAAACTGCAGTAGACTCTTGAAACACATGGACACCTTCATTTAGGATGAAGAGGAAAACCAGGACAATTTTGGAACATGCAAATAAATCTGTACGGAGGGGCCTCACTTTCAACATGCCCCTCCTCCTCCCAATCCCCCGAAATGCCTGCATGGTTAATTCTGCAGAAACTGCTTCTCTCAGAGTCCAGCCCAACACAAAGGTGACTCAGACAGAAGAGATCTAAACAGAAAGGACAGAAGTGAACACATGCTCTTGTACCAGAAGTGGTGGACACTCACCCCGATATCCTTAAACATTTTCACAGGTTCTTCACAAGACAGTAAGTGGCGCTCTCAGCTGTGGAGAAAGAATCAGGCCCTGTCAAATGCTTAGGCCCAGGGACAATGAAAACCCCAATATCCACAGGAAGAGAGTATAGAAGGCTGGGAGGAGGTCAGAGCAAGTCTGAGGACTGCGCCAAGCTCCCTTTTCTACCAGTCACTTGGGAGGCCGCAAAGGGTCTGCTCTTTCTTTAAATTTACTGTCATCTTTTGTGGGGGGCGGGAGGAGGTGGAGACAGGGGTAGGGAGAGAAAGACAAAAAGGGAGGGAGGAAGGGGAGGAGGCAGCGAAGGACAGAGAGAAGAGGAAGGGGAAGAGAAATACCCAAAATATCCATCTTGAAGGCTTTTTGTGAGACTCAAATGAGCCAGAATGTAGAAGTTCTTTTAAACTGTGCAGGAATGCAGAGATGAGTCCTACTGCAGTGGAACCAGAAAAAGCGCAAGCCCAGAGGCCAGAAAAAAGGAATTCTAAACCCAGGTTGCCCTTTAACTAGATGCACAATCTGGAATCATGTCATCTCTAAAGTAAGGTGATTCTAGGCCAATCTAGCGATACAGCTATAGATATAGCTATATGTCTCTATATACCAATCTGTAGAGTTCTAGCTATCTCTAGATAAGTATCTAGTGATCAATTATCTCTAGATCTGTCAAGGCTTTAAAAATTATTGAAACAAAGTATCTGTAGTCCTAAAGCATAACTGTAGAGAATGCTACTCCCACCCCAATCACACCTTTTCCATAAGAGACAGAACCAGGTGCTGGGCCGCAGGGCAGCAGCAGCGCACAGTGCTGTTGGGAGCTCCCGGGTTTAGCCCTCGGGAACCACTGGACCACACCTACTAACGCCAAACACACCACACCCTGCGAACAGGAATTCTCCTGTACAGGCCTGCATAAATAAGTTCATTTGTTCACCCAAGGACACACTCAAACATGTTCACGGCAGCACTATTCAGAGGAGCGCTGAACTGCAAAGCCCAAATATCCATCAGTGATGGGTAGAATCAATGAAATGTGGTAACTATTTATACAGTGGAATACTACAACACAACAAGAATAAACTGCATGCCACAGCATGTATGAATCTCGCTTACAGCATTAGGAGCAAACTTCCAGACATGAGTGTATAATCTGTGTAACTCAATTTATACAACACACCCAAAGAGGTAGTAGGAGCAATCCGTGGAGGGAGAGGTCAGGATAATTTTGCATTCTTTTTTTCCAACCATTTGCAGTGAGCAGATTCCTGTAAGCAAAAACGACATCGCTTTCAGAAGAAGCCAAGAGAGGGGCACACGTACCGTACACGGCAACCCTCCTCTCCGTTCTGGTGATCAGGTGTTTGTGCAGCTTCTGCAGGAATTCAGGCTCGGGAACGGGACCGCCGAAGTTGTGAATGAAGATGGCGGCCGAGCTGTAGGCCTCCAGCAGAGGCCCGAGCAGCCTCTGTAGGAAGGTGATGAACTGCTGGTGCTCCTTGGACTGGCTCACCTGGGAGGGCAAGAGTGGAGACCCAGTCGTGGGGGAGGACAGAGGCACCGCCTCGGAGCACCAGCAGCTCAAGAAGGCGGTCTCTCGCTGCCCCACACAGAAGCAGCCGAGCGCTCCCTGGGCTCAGAATCGCCCCTGGAGATGACCGCTGGTTTTGAAATGTGTTCTTTATTGTAACCGGTGACTTTCATGCTATTTGAGGTTTACGTTCATTGAACAGCTGCCTAGAAAAAACGGTTTTACTTGAATGACATAATTATGACATACTGTCATCACTGAAAACGGCTGGTGCCCAGGTGGACGCTCCAGGCTTTGAAGCCTGGCTCAGCAGTCCCTCAAGTGCACAGAAGGCCACGTGCCACGCCCCCTGACGTCATCTCAGTCCCTCCCAGCCCTCCCGGGCCACGCCCACTGGTCTCTGGCCCAGCCCAGCACCACAGGAAAAGGTGGTGGTGGCGATGGGGTGCTCTGGGCAGTGGGGGCTCACAGTGGCCACCCAAAACGTGCACGTTCAGATAAGCCTCCCTGGGGCAGATTACTGCCCCATTTTGAAACTAGTATACCTAAAAGGAAAAAACCCCAAAAGTCACTTGGACTCCGAGTCTGTATGCCTATGTGTGTCTGTGTGTGCCTGTGCATGCACACATGCGTGTGTGTGTGTGTTAAACAAAGAAAGCAATCCACTTAGGGTACTCAGAAAAGTAGGGTCATTCTTACTGATTGCTAAAATTACAAATTAGACACAATCACTTTTTCTAAAGCAGGGACCATCAATCTTTAAAAAATCAAATTTTCTGACAGGATTTGTTTAAATGAAGGCAAAGAGCCTGATGCATGAAATTCTGGGAGCGATGCAAGACAGAACACGACTCAGGCAGAGCAATTGGGCCAGTGGCAGCGGAACGTGAACTCCTCCTCTCCCTCAGCTGGCACAGCGCCGCCTTGCCTTGTTCAGTGATGCCTGAACGGAAACTCTGCCTCTTCAGCAGTGGGTGCAGGGATGGCCAGCGGTCTGCACCCATGCATTCTGGAGAGAGGGTCACAAAAGGTATCATCTATGACAGTCATCTTCCTAAGAGTTGAGACTCTTGTCTCTTCTTCCATTTATCTATACCCCAGACTGAATCACTTCAGATATTAATTCAATTCAGTTTCAGTGTCTTAACTGGGCAGAAAGTGCCACGGCCAGTTTGTGAGTGCTTTGAGTACATCACTGGAGTCCCAGTTTTTAAGCACCCTGTCAATCTGTAGCAACGTGAGCCTCAACTCAGCACTGTGGTGTCCACCCAGATTCTTCACCCAAGTACCTTCAGGTAGCAATCTCGTTGCTCCTCACCAAAATCGCTGTCTTCATCTTCTTCATCACTTCTCCAAGACAAAGGTTCCGGAAGCTTCTTGTCCCACTGCTGCTCGGCAAGACCAGGACTGATATCTTCCTGATCATCTTGCTGTGCCAGGGAGATGACCAACAGTGGATAGATATGCTCAGGCACACAAATGCCCGCCCGGCTGGACCCCAAAGTCACCCTCTTTCATGCCCTCCACTACTCTGTTCTGTCCAGCCAGGCATGAGATCAGTCCACCACCCTCTCTAAACCCAAAATCACTCAGGAGACAGCAGGGGAGGAAAGAAGAAAAGAAAGAGTGAGGGTGAAAGCTACCAGCCACGTCAATTAAAGCACCATCAGCTCCGCTAAACTGGCATCTCCTTTCCCAGGCCACAACCTTTATACAGAAGCTGCCAAAATTAAAATAGGACCTCAAAAAAGAAAAATGTACACATGAAAGCTACAAGCACATGGATATGCAGAAGATCTGGTCTTGGAACACAGGCTTCTGGAGGCCATGGAACCAAGTCAAGACATGCTTTATGCAACACCAGTTACATAAAAGGAACCAAAATAATATAAAATTACAAATTAGACACAATCACTTTTTCTAAAGCAGGGACCATCAATCTTTAAAAAATCAAATTTTCTGACAGGATTTGTTTAAATGAAGGCAAAGAGCCTGATGCATGAAATTCTGGGAGCGATGCAAGACGGAACACGACTCAGGCAGAGCAATTGGGCCAGTGGCAGCGGAACGTGAACTCCTCCTCTCCCTCAGCTGGCACAGCGCCGCCTTGCCTTGTTCAGTGATGCCTGAACGGAAACTCTGCCTCTTCAGCAGTGGGTGCAGGGATGGCCAGCGGTCTGCACCCATGCATTCTGGAGAGAGGGTCACAAAAGGTATCATCTATGACAGTCATCTTCCTAAGAGTTGAGACTCTTGTCTCTTCTTCCATTTATCTATACCCCAGACTGAATCACTTCAGATATTAATTCAATTCAGTTTCAGTGTCTTAACTGGGCAGAAAGTGCCACGGCCAGTTTGTGAGTGCTTTGAGTACATCACTGGAGTCCCAGTTTTTAAGCACCCTGTCAATCTGTAGCAACGTGAGCCTCAACTCAGCACTGTGGTGTCCACCCAGATTCTTCACCCAAGTACCTTCAGGTAGCAATCTCGTTGCTCCTCACCAAAATCGCTGTCTTCATCTTCTTCATCACTTCTCCAAGACAAAGGTTCCGGAAGCTTCTTGTCCCACTGCTGCTCGGCAAGACCAGGACTGATATCTTCCTGATCATCTTGCTGTGCCAGGGAGATGACCAACAGTGGATAGATATGCTCAGGCACACAAATGCCCGCCCGGCTGGACCCCAAAGTCACCCTCTTTCATGCCCTCCACTACTCTGTTCTGTCCAGCCAGGCATGAGATCAGTCCACCACCCTCTCTAAACCCAAAATCACTCAGGAGACAGCAGGGGAGGAAAGAAGAAAAGAAAGAGTGAGGGTGAAAGCTACCAGCCACGTCAATTAAAGCACCATCAGCCCGCTAAACTGGCATCTCCTTTCCCAGGCCACAACCTTTATACAGAAGCTGCCAAAATTAAAATAGGACCTCAAAAAAGAAAAATGTACACATGAAAGCTACAAGCACATGGATATGCAGAAGATCTGGTCTTGGAACACAGGCTTCTGGAGGCCATGGAACCAAGTCAAGACATGCTTTATGCAACACCAGTTACATAAAAGGAACCAAAATAATATTAAACCATTCCAAAAGACATTTACTCTCTCCATTTGTATTTTTCTCATCTCATCATGGACATGACTCTCTCTCTCTCTCTCTCTCTCCACATACACATACACACACACACACACACACACACACACACCAAATGGAATCATTGGTAAAGCAGGTGGTAGAAAAGATAATAAAGAACAAAAAACTAAAGGCAAACAAAAGCAAGCTCGCCTTCTTACCTCCGCCACTATAAGAATGCCATACTGGATAAACCTGCCCACTGTTTCGTGGCAAATTTGGTAAAAGGTCTGGCAGGGCTGCAAAGAAAAGGCATTTCAGTGTAAATCTCATGGTCTTCCACTTAATTTTTTTTTTTTAAGACAGAAGACAGTGTACAAAGTGGCTGCCAAATGCTTCCCTGGTATCACCTGCCTCACTCCACTAGTCAAGCACTAAGCTTTCCGACGCCACCCTCTTGACAAGCTCACGCTGTGGACAAAGTCCGAGAAGAGGCCTCGCTGCCCGACTGGCAGAGCGCCCAGTGAGGCACCACCTGCAGACAGAGCGCCAGAGCCAAGTTCCCCCAATCCCCACCCCTCCAGTAGAGTGTGGCTTCAGAAGGGCTACATGACCAGCCCCTACACCTACTTTTTTCCTTTATAAGACAATTTCCCTGCAAAATCTATCATACAGTAAATGCTGTACACAAGGTGGTGGATGAGGAAATGCAATATGTATTCAAGTAATTTAAAAAAACCCAAGTGAAAGACAACATCAACCTTGAAAGCCTTATCTACCCTTTTCTCTCCCATCCTGCCCACCAGATTCACACGAAACAGATTCCACAAAAGGACACAAATTTAACATATACAGACAATGCTGTGAAGGAGGGCTGTACTCCCAACACCTGTACTCAGAAATGTCCCAAGACACATTCCCATAAGTGGAAAACAATGGACTTTAAAATAAGAATTTTATTCATTGATGACTTTGAGGGGAAAAAAAACTCTCCACTGCTTAATATGTATGCCTCATTATAAATGTCTAGAAGTGTTTAAATATAACATAAATGCTCATTAGTTCTGCTGGGCCTTAGCTCCCCCATTTGGAGGAGGGGCTGAGCAGATGAGTTTTAAGACTGTTTCCGACTCTCATCTTCTAGGTTTCTCTCATCCACGGGCGGGCATGTTAATCATTTACAAACCCCTGACCCAGTGGCTGATGCGTGATAAGAGGTTCTGTGCCTCTGGATATGAGTGATGGGGAATGCTGAGACCTTGGAGCCATCACAGCACAGGAAGGGTTCTCTGGAGCAGTGACCCCAAGAGCAAACCAAGACAGTAACAGCACAGTGGTCTGGTGGCCACTGAGATCCAGGAGGAGGCTGACAGCTTCAGTAATTGACCAAAAATTCTCTAAGAGGAAAGGGTTTTATGTTTTCATTAAGATGCTCAAGAATAAGAGATGAGGAGACACTAAAGAGTCTTCACTTACGAGAGAGATGGTGCCTTCATTGGAGAGCAGATAGCACAGGCTGGCGGCCTTGCGTACCAGCTGCTCCTGGCTGACCAAGCTGGGAGACGCGGGCCCTCCTGGGCCCCTCTTCTTCAGAACTGCGTAAAGGCTGCAGGCTGAGAAAGTAAAAGCGTCAGCGAAGCTGCAGCCTTAGATCTCCAAGAAAAACCCTGGAGCAGCTCAGACTGGCTGGACTACCACAAAAGATCGTTGATACAGCCAAAATAATTATCTGCGTTCACGGAAATTTAAGTAAATCCCTTCAGAATTTACTTCTTCTGCTTCCATGTGCTCCCAACCCTGTGAGACCTTCTTCAGAGGCTGCCATCCCCTCTGCCCTCCGTCTCCTCTGTTCCCCCACTCACTTCACTGCCACAAGTATGTCTCATCTCACCTAGATTTCCAGATCCTGGGCAGCAAGACATCTGACCTCTCCTACTTGGTAAATCATGTGATACTATGTATACAGCAGTTCAGTTACTACTCACTGAACAGCAAATATAAAAATAAACTATAATCAGTGAAACAGCAGATGACACTTTTATTTCAAAACTAAAACTATAGCAACACATTCCCTGAGACCAGGGACTATCATCCAAACTGAAGCAGATACCATCACATGCTTTTGGCCACTTGATCTGGCCTGAAAATACTTCAGGGCCTGACATACCTATGATGGCCTCCATGATAAAGACGTGGAGCACCCCGTTGCTGTAGAAGTTGAGTTCAAAGACTGATGGGATAGTTGTGCTAGGAGTAATAAAAAATTCATCGTTCTTGCTGGTGTGGGTGATTGTGATACAGTTTCCCAGCAGCTGTATGGCGTGCATGACTACATCTTCTGAATTTCCTGAGAAACCCAGGTCAAAATCACGAGCCAGGACTTCCTCTTTCTCACAAAGAAGTCTTCCACCAATGTGGAGAGGTCAATTCCCTATAAAAACAGACAGAAGTGGTCTCATGAGAACACAAAACCCACTTCTCAAAAGATGGAGAGACTGCCCCAAGGATTTTTTTCCCCCCTAGCCTTGGCTTTCCTGAAGTTTGCCATCAGGAAAAAAAAAAAAAAAGCCAGAACACCAGTGTAAAGAAAGCTAGAAAACTGGTTAAAAAGCTGTCCAGCAGGAATGTCAAGATATTTCATGTCCAGAGCATATTCTAGCCACAAAACATGATGTAGCATGTAAGATCTCAAAGGGTAAAAGCCACCTTCTGGAAAGAAGCAGTACTTATTTTTTAGCAAGAGTTTCTCAAATTTCTGGGCTGGTATTTATATATTGGCACTACATTTGGTGTTCAAAACATGACTGCGACAGAGACAGACAGACATTCTTTCCCATCACAGGGCTCAGACAAGTGTATTGTAGGAAAGCAGAGTGCAAGTCTTAAACACAAGTCAAATAGCTTGGAAACCATTACAATCAGAATACTTTCTATGTGTCAAAAGACGTGCCTTATTTCCATTAACTGTATTCTTCAAAGAATGCCTTACTGTCAGATAAAACAGTCCCTGCGCCTTTTTTCATATAGATGTCTTCCTCCATTGGGTTGTTCCTCTGCCTCTGTGGGCAGAGGCCTCATTATTTTACTGTTCACCTCACTGGACTGTGCTTCCCTGGTGGCTCAGATGGTAAAGAATCCGCCTGCAATGCGGGAGACCTGGGTTCAATCCCTGGGTTGGGAAGATTCCCCTGGAGAAAGGAATGGCTACCCACTCCAGTATTCTTGCCTGGAGAATTCCATGGACAGAGAAGCCTGGCAGTCCATGGGGTCGCAAAGAGTCAGACAAGACTGAGTGACTTTCACTCACAGGACGAGCTGGAAGGGAGCCAAATCTATCAGTGTGGAAAGCGGACAAAGCATTTCCCTGCTTTCTGTTGCACTCCAGTGACACCGCAGACGTACCTGCCTGTGTCTGTAGAGAAGCAGACAGGCCACGATATGTGTCGACATAATGGCACAGGACTTGCTAGCAGCTGGAAGGCAAACACAAATCTTTTAGCTGTGCTTTTTTAATATAGCTGAAACTTTTTAAAAAGTACCTAAATCTTAAAAAAAAAAAAAGTATCTTAATTAGGAACATTTAAAACTATAAAAGTCTTCTACTGTATTTATTATACCTGATTCACCAAAGGGAAATCACAATTTGCTTTGAACCAGTGGAAGCTCATTAGAGATCATTGCTCATATAATAGAATTCAGTCTAAGATAGGTCTACCCTCAACCCAGAAATTGATTTTAACTTCCTCTTTTCAATCTGGACCAGAGGCAGGTCAGAGGTAGGAAGGAAGGGGACAGACAGACATCTGAGAATGAGTATAGTCCATAATTCAATATTCCAAATTTTTAGAAATTTATAATCATACAAATCAAATATGAGAACATCTATGGAATAATCTAAGATAACGACACCATTTGTGGGTTTTCTGAGATGATAATGAAGTCACGAATACTTTATTCATAATTAATGTTACCTCGAGTGTTTAAGAAACAAAAAAGTTCCCAGCACCACATATATTTGGCCTTTAAAAAGTATATTTTAAAAAGCTTTCATAATACTTGTTTTATAAATGGAAAACAGCACAAAACTTCAAAAAAATTTTTTATAGACTAGACAGCAACCCATCTGGTCATCTGGGTAGTGGGTTTTATCTTTACTTTCCAGTTTTTCAACATTTAAGGATGTATTATTTTCAGCAACCAGGATTTAAGCAGAGACTAAATCAGACATCTCAGAAAAAAGGATCTTGGCCCAGCGTAAAGCAGTAGCAGCAGCGGCTAGACAGAAAGGAGCAAGATGAGGTGAGGATGCCTCCACACTGACAGCAAGCACGGAGGGCCTAACCTGATGGGGAGGAGCCACAGGGAAGGGCGAAGAAATCCCAAGCTATTGCTGCTTCCGACCTTAAAGCAGCCTCTACAATGTAATACAACGCTGCCATTTGCAATAAGGATGGCTAATTCTGCATGTAACTCGCTCCACTCTGATTCACTCCCACTGCATTACTAGTGTACAACCATCCCACTGAGAAGAGCAGAACCTCTTTAGGTACAGAGCCAATGACTCAATGTGTAGTCCCCACAGCTAGAATAAAGCTTTACATGCAAAAGACACACAATATTTACCAAATAAAAAGGATCACGAGGTCACAGGGCAAAGGGACGTGCAATCATAAACCTAGAAGCTGTACCACAAATGGGCTCAAAGAGACTAATTCATAAGCATCTGCTAATTATCTGACACTGTGTGAGATGTTTCATTCAGTTATCTCAAATCCTCTCAGCGTGATCGTCCTTCTAATAACTTACTTAGTACCCCCTGCGTGTTAGTTCTAGAGGCAGAAGTAGAATCTAACTTCGGCAGATTCCAGAACCTGTATGGTTCACGCTGCATCACACTGAATCTGAATTACGGAATGAAAGAGTGGACTCCACTTACTGAAGAGAATGTGCTCAGCCAGATGTGCAATCAGTCTTCTTCGGCGGGTCTCGTCTGTTGCATTTCTGGGCTCGTTCATGGACGTGTCTGTACCTTCATCAGCAGCATCACTGGGTCTGAAAAGTTTTTTTTTTTTTTTTAATTAGACCTCTATAACCTCAATCTTTCACAAAGTAAATGGCATGAGATACAAATGTATTAGATACTTCACTACATATTCTACATTTAAACCACAAATAGATTATTTCTATGAGTTGTTTTACTCCAAAATATACTTCATTATAGGCTTCCCTGTGGCTCAGATGGTAAAGATTCTGCCTGCAATGCAGGAGATGTGGGTTCGATCCCTGGGTCAGGAAGATCCCCTGGAGAAGGGAATGGCTACCCACTCCAGTATTCTTGCTTGGAGAATTTCATAGACAGAGGAGCCTGGTGGGCTACAGCCCATGGGGTCACAAAGAGTTGGACACAACTGAGTAACTAACACATACATACCTCATTATATTTAAGACACTCTCCTGAACACAACATGTTATTTATTTATGACTAAGTAATCTGTTGGTACATCACTTTCAGAACTCACTGGCAGGAAAAAATGCATAAGACAAGATGCCCCATTTTGAAACTGTTTTAAAATGGATTCTGCCTGCAATGCAGGAGATGTGGGTTCGATCCCTGGGTCAGGAAGATCCCCTGGAGAAGGGAATGGCTACCCACTCCAGTATTCTTGCTTGGAGAATTTCATAGACAGAGGAGCCTGGTGGGCTACAGCCCATGGGGTCACAAAGAGTTGGACACAACTGAGTAACTAACACATACATACCTCATTATATTTAAGACACTCTCCTGAACACAACATGTTATTTATTTATGACTAAGTAATCTGTTGGTACATCACTTTCAGAACTCACTGGCAGGAAAAAATGCATAAAACAAGATGCCCCATTTTAAAACAGTTTCAAAAATTCAGTATTTGAACATATTTTTAAAAAAGGCTTAATATTTCTCTCAGTGACCATTTGATTTGAATTCTGGAAAATTCACATAAGAAACTCTTTTACATAATATAATGTGCAATATGCACAAGCTAAACTACTACCAAAAAGAATATTTCAAGTATTCAAAAACAGAAATCAAATAAGAACTCATATATGATTCACAAAAATCAAAAGGATTTTAAGATCCAAATAATCAAAAACCTTCAAATTAATACACAAAAACATTACTTCAAGATCCAAGAGAAAAATTACTCAAGTGAGGAAGTAAAAACAAGAATATAAATGTCCTTAACAAAGTTAACCAATTTTTTCCATGCAGTATAAGAAATCTGTGTGTGCTGAGTCACTCCAGTCATGTCCGACCTCTTTGCAACCCTATGGACTTTGTAGCCTGCCAGGCTCTTCTGTCCATGGGATTCTCCAGGCAAGAATACAGGAGTGGGTTGCTGTGCCCTTTTCCAGGGGATCTTCCTGACCCAGGGGTTGAACCAGTATCTCTTATGTCTCCTGCACTGGCAGGCACTCTCTTTACCACTGGCGGCCACCTGGGAAGTCCGATATAAGAAATAACAGATATTCAGTATAAGGAACTTCCATAAATCTTCAGTTCAGTTCAATTCAGTCGGTAAGTCACATCTGATTCTTTGTGACCCCATGCACTGCAGTGTGCCAGGCCTCCCTGTCCATTACCAACTCAGGGAGTTTACTCACACTCATGTCCATTGAGTTGGTGATGCCATCCAATCATCTCATCCTTTGTCGTCCCCTTCTCCTGCCTTCAATCTTTCCAAGCATTGGGGTCTTTTCAAATGAGTCAGTTCTTCACATCAGATGGCCAAAGCAATGGAGTTTCAGCTTCAACATCAGTCCTTCCAATGACTGATCTCCTTTAGGATGGACTGGTTGGATCTCTTTGCAGTTCAAGGGACTCTCAAGAGTCTTCTCCAGCACCACAGTTCAAAAGCATCAATTCTTCAGCGTTCAGCTTTCTTTATAGTCCAACTCTCACATCCACTGGAAAAACCATAGTCTTGACTAGACGGACCTTTCCTAGGAAAGTAATGTCTCTGCTTTTGAATATGCTATATAAGTAGTCATTACTTTCCTTCCAAGGAGTAAGCATCTTTTAATTTCATGGTTGCAATCACCAACTGCAGCGATTTTGGAGCCCACCAAAATAAAATCTGCCACTGTTTCCACTATTTCCCCATCTATTTGCCATGAAGTGATGGAACCGAATGCCATGATCTTAGTTTTCTGAATGCTGAGTTAAGCCAACTTATTCAGTCTCCTCTTTCACTTTCATCAAGAGGCTCTTTAGTTCTTCTTCACTTTCTGCCATAAGGGTGGTGTCATCTGCATATTTGAGCTTATTGTTATTTCTCACAGCAATCTTGATTCCAGCTTGTGCTTCCTCCAGCCCAGCGTTTCTCATGATGTACTCTGCATATAAGTTAAATAAGCAGGGTGACAATACACAGCCTTAATGTACTCCTTTCCCTATTTGGAACCAGTCTGTTGTTCCATGTTCAGTTCTAACTGTTGCTTCCTGACCAGCATACAGATTTCTCAAGAGGCATGTCAGGTGGTCTGATATTCCCAAAGCTTTCAGAATTTTCCATAGTTTGGGGTGATCCACAGAGTCAAAGGCTTTGGCACAGTCAATAAAGCAGAAATAGATGTTTTTCTGGAACTCTGTTGCTTTTTCAGTGATCCAGCAGATGTTGGCAATTTGATCTTTGGTTCCTCTGCCTTTTCTAACTCCAGCTTGTACATCTGGAAGTTCATAGTTTATGTACTGTTGAAGCCTGGCCTGGAGAATTTTGAGCATTACTTTACTGGCATGTGAGATGAGTGCAATTGTGCAGTACTTTAAGCATTCTTTGGCATTGCCTTTTTGGGGGACTGGAATGAAAACTGACCTTTTCCAGTCCTGTGGCCACTGCTGAGTTTTCCAAATTTGCTGGCATACTGGGTGCAGCACTTTCACAGCATCATCTTTTAGGATTTGAAACGGCTCAACTGGAATTCCATCACCTCTACTAGCTTTGTTCATAGTGATGCTTCCTAAGGCCCACTTGACATCACATTCCAAAATATCTGGCTCTAGGTGACTGATCACATCACCATGATTATCTGGGTCAAGATCTTTTTTGTATAGTTCTTCTGTGTATTCTTGCCACCTCTTCTTAATATCTTCTGCTTCTGTTGAAAGTGAAAGTGAAGTCACTCAGTCGTGTCCGACTCTTTGCGACCCGTAGACTCTAGCCCACCTAGCTCCTCCGTCCATGGGATTCTCCAGGCAAGAATACTGGAGTGGGTTGCCATTTCCTTCTCCAGGGATCTTCCAGACCCAGGGATCAAACCCAGGTCTCCCACATTGCAGGTAGACGCTTTAACCTCTGTACCACCAGGGAAGCCCATGCCATTTCTGTCCTTTATCGAGCCCATCTTTGCATGAAATGTTCCCTTGGTGTCTCTAATTTTCTTGAAGAGATCTCTAGTCTTTCCCATTCTGTTGTTTTCCTCTATTTCTTTGCACTGATCACTGAGGAAGGCTTTATCTCTCCTTGCTATTCTATGGAACTCTGCATTCAAATGGGTATATTTCCTATTCTCTTTTACTTTTCACTTCTCTTCTTTGCACAGCCATTTGCAAGGCCTCCTCAGACAGCCATTTTGCTTTTTTGCACTTCTTTTTCTTGGGAATGGTCTAGATCCTTGTCTCCTCTACAATGTCACGAACCTCCGTCCATAGTTTATCAGGCACTCTCTCTATCAGATCTAATCCCTTGAATCTATTTCTCACTTCCACTTTATCATTGTAAGGGATTTGATTTAGGTCATACCTGAATGGTCTAGTGGTTTTCCCTACTTTCTTTAAGTCTGAATTTGGCAATAAGGAGTTCATGATCTGAGCCACAGTCAGTTCCCAGTCTTGTTTTTGCTGACTGTATAGAGTTTCTCCATCTTTAGCTGCAAAGAATATAATCAATCTGATTTTGGTATTGACCATCTGGTGATAAATCTTACCTTGAGGGAAGTATAGCTGGCAACAATGCTTGCTCCAAAGAAAGTGGAGCAGAAACAGGTTTCTGACTTTGGCTTTCTAAATATTCCTGGAAAAATAAAACACAATCATTTACTCCCACTGTCTGACGTCCATAAACATATATAAAATACAATTTCATCTTCAAAAAGTTAAAAGTGAGTTGTTAATAAAATGAGCCATACTATTGATATATAACATGAGAAATACTTTCTATTAGCCTAAACTATCTTCAGAAGTGCAGAATGACTCATAGAATGTTGTTAAGCATGAAATCAAAGAACTGAAGCTCCAAAGACAGAATGACGCTTAAGCAAATCATTTAAAAATTAAGGGCAAAACTTAACTTTTCCACATCTTCATGAAATTAGTTGGCATTCCCAATATTATTTTCCCAATATTATTAACAGTGATAATTGACCAACCATACCCTTTTAAAGGAAATCTGACAACCCAAAGGTCATATTATATTCAAAAGAATGTCAATTCAAAAGCAAAAACAACAGAAGCTCTGCAGCATTAAAAAAAAATAATAATAACGTGGTAAGAAATGACAAGGTCCTTAACTAGAAAGCATATAGCATAGCAGTTAGACTTGCTTAAAATAAAACCAAGAAGTGGAACAGAAGGAGAGGAAGGACCTCTGTGCCTTATCTTTGGGTTCCCAACTCCCTATCCTTCTTTCTCCTTTACTAATTTGAAAATCTTAAGAATTTAAAACTGCAGGACCTCAGAGATTCACCAGCCCCAGGCTTCTCTATGAGGATGGCACTCTTCCTCTGAATATGCGGGTATTAGACTCCACTGAGTAGAACAGAGCATTGCCCTGGACCATCAGTGTTACCCAGCTGTGAGACATGTTTTTAAAAATGTCTCCTAAAGGCAGTTTTGAAACATCACATATAAAATATTGATTTATGTAAAGCATTATGCATAATTCTCATGAATTATAAAAGACAAACTAGGAAACTGGTGTTTCCCAAAGACAGACATCTAGTCTCCTTTGTCAACAGGCATATCGGTGGAAAAATTCAGGAAATGCTACTCTTGTTAGAGTCTTGTTCTACAAGAGAAGAAGCTGAGGCCCTAACTCACATGGGGAAGAGGCATCAGAGGCTGGTCTGGTGGCCAGATCTTCCCACACTGAGCTAGACCGATGCTTCCACGCAGCTTCAGCTCAACAGACACTCACCTTTAAGGAAAAGGGTTGTGCAAAATCCACTCTGACGCATCCGTAGTTTTTCCGTAACATTCTGATAACGCCTCTTGCTATGCTCCAGAGGCTCTCATTCTTCTTGGGTTTTCCCTAGTTTGCAATTTTGAAAGAACAGTATGGTAAGCAACAATGCTAACAAATATGCAAATATCATTATCAAAGGTAAAGTTTATGAATTTTTTCTTAATGGAAACTGAAGGTTTATCTGGAAAAATAATGAATCAAGGAGGAAAAATACCTATCCATCTGCTGAGACCTGTCAGAAAATGTTGAGCACTCTAAGATGCTAAAAGATGCAATGATATCATTGGGAAGGTAATTTGGCCAATGAAAAAGGAAACATGTAACACAACTTCTTTTAATGCATTGTTTACATCATTCACAAGAATACAATTGCGAACTACTGAAGGATAAAGATGACACAATAGCCTGAAAATCTGTTCTGTGGTTCTCAGATAAAATCAAAGAGACCATCTTATTGTGATCTGATGATCATGATGGTCCAAATTCATAACATTAAGCAACCAAACACCAAATTCAGCCCCAGCGTGGCCTGTAAGCCAACTGTTCATTCAGTGAGTGTTTCCTGAATAGTTGACATGCATAAGGCACAGTGACAGCTGTAGAATGGACACAGGACTCAGATATGACATCATGAGACCCCATCAGGGTGAGGGAGCATACGTTCAGGCTGCACACAGGCAACACACGGAGCAGGTCTCACAAGAGATACAGATAATTATCCAGGTCTATCATTTTATTTTTTATTAGGAGTCCTTGAGTTTTTAGTATGTTTTGAGCAATAAGCTTGACATAAGTACCATGACCAGGACTTTCACACTAAATAAGAACAAAACTAAATCCCTCTGGAACTTGCAAACTGCTGGGAGGAACAGTAAGTTGGTAAAACCATTCTGGAAAACTGTTTGGCAGCATCTACAAAACTGAATGTACCTATGCTTTATGAGCTATCAGTTCCACTCCTAGGTACACACTCAACAAAATGCATACATGTGGTCAAGAGAAAGGTTTAAGAATGATCACAGCCCAAACTGGGAAACCAAACTTGTTTTTCAACAGTAGAATAGACAAATTGTATATTCATACACTGTAATAGTACACAGCTATGACAATGAACAAATTCTAACTATCTGTAATAAGTTGTTGCTTGAGCAAAGGAACCAGAGACAAAAAGTCCACACACTATATAATTCCATTTATATAATGATCAAAAACAGGCAAGTCAATCTATTCTGTAAGAAGTAAAGATAACCGGCTACCCATGAGGGGACAGCAATGAGAGAAGGGATAAGGGGGGTTTCTAGAGTCCTCGACCTCAGTGCGATTATGTAGGTGTGTTCACGTTGTGCTAATTCAAGCTACATGCATATGACAGATGCACTCTTTCCTAATTGTTCAACAGAAAGTTCATGAAAAAATTGCTGCCACTTTTCAAAATTAACTTGTAGCTGCTTTGCCAACATGATCCCACCAATTCTTCAGGTTTAACTTAAAACTCTACACATAAGCAATAAGCTCTGACTAGACCAAGCCACACACACCCTTCCCAGGGCAAAGATGGTAACTCAGTATCAAGTATTCTTTCATTTCCCAACTCTTATGACTAAGGCTGGTGTTGATTAATCTAATCATGGCAATTCCTCCAAATGCAGGAAGACATATTAACACTATCAATCAGGCTGCAATAGGAGATGAAAGCCCAGCCTACCATGTGTTATAAAATTAGAGATTACCAAGAATATTCTCAACTAACTCTAAAAGCACTCATCTAAAAAGCAAAGATGACTTTTGTGCAGGTGGTCTTCTTACCAGTTGTTCACCATTGTAATGACCCTCAATAATACGATCGTAGGAGATCCCAACAGGTATTATCAATATGTCTGGGATGGTATTGGTAGACAAACTATCTACCACAACGGACAAAAGTCCCGCCCGAGCACAAGAGATTTTTCCACTTCTTGAGCGTGTACCTTCCAGAAAAATCTCCAAGAACTGCTGCTGTCGAAGTAGTTCAACTATATGCTGGCATATAAGAAGAAAGGAGAACATGAACTCATGAACTCAGAACAAGCTCAGCAAAGTTAAATCTCAAAGACAAACTCCCTTAAAACTTCACTACAGACAAAATATTTTACACAAATAATAGCAAAAGAGCATCTCCAATGTTATGTTATATTTTTAGATAACAAAAAGTAATCAGCAAACTCATACCCAAGCAATAATCATTGAAATAATTACTCAGACAACTGTTTTTTAAAAATCTCAGTCAAGTCTCTCTTCTACTATAATAATACGCTACCATAACAACTTTAAGGATAATTAGAGATCACACATACCCCATGGAGTAAAGCTCTGTAGAGAATATCTTTCCGTCCATCTGGCGTCTCATCTAGCCTCCGTCGTATGAAAAAGCCTCCAAGCTTATGGATCAAAGTACTATAAATTTAAGAATGCATTAATTTTTTTTTAATGTAAAAAGAAGACTCAAATTCCAGTGTGGATATAAGCCACAGGTGTTGTTTGAGCTGCTGATTATGAAAATCTGGCCATTACCCATACAGTTGACACATTTTTATCATTTACATTATGCATTAGCTTTCAGAATGTCACTGTGTATAATGAAGCTCTGTTAACATCTGTTATATGCCAAAAGGAGTTTCCATGATACATTACCCTGCAAAGGTGCTGGTACAGATTTTAAGAAGATTATAAAATACTGCTCAATTTTAAAACCCTGTCCAGGGTCTCAAGACACTGATCTTAAGACATCCCCAAATTTTCCTACGGCACATTCACTTCAAGATGAATGTGATATTAAAAAAGCTCCTTTGGGGAAATTTTCTCAAATAAGTTATTTCTTAGAGAGTATTCCAGTAAGATAAGGATAAGTTTATCAAACTGGAACCAAGTATAACCATCCTCCCAAAGCATGAAATAAAAAATTGCTTCATTTATGTACACATGGAACAAACAATTCTTAGAACTCCATGTCTCTGCCTATAAAACTGAGGAATTATTTTGATAGGAGGCAGAAATTTTCCAATACTTGTCAACCTTTCCAATCTCGGAGCCTCCTCCTCTGTTCAAACAGTGTGATATTAATATAAATATTAATACACAGTTTTTGGCACCTTCTATAGTCAGCATACGGAGAAGGCGATGGCACCCCACTCCAGTACTCTTGCCTGGAAAATCCCATGGACGGAGGAGCCTGGTGGGCTGCAGTCCATGGGGTCGCGAAGAGTCGGACACGACTGAGCGACTTCCCTTTCACTTTTCACTTTCATGCACTGGAGAAGGAAATGGCAACCCACTCCAGTGTTCTTGCCTGGAGAATCCCAGGGACGGGGGAGCCTGGTGGGCTGCCATCTCTGGGGTCACGCAGAGTCGGACACGACTGAAGCAACTTAGCAGTAGCAGCAAGGAGGACAGTAAGATATCCCTGGAACTTAATGTCTTTGAAAGTTAACTTAACTCTCTGAAAGTTAAACTTTGCAGAACAAAATCTTAAGGAGATGCTGCTGCTAAGTCGCTTCAGTCGTGTCTGACTCTGTGTGACCCCAGAGACGGCAGCCCACCAGGCTCCCCCATCCCTAGGATTCTCCAGGTAAGAACACTGGAGTGGGTTGCCATTTAACCATCTACAAAAATAACCCATCCTGAAAAGTGGTAACACTGCAAAAAACAGGTCAGATTATTTAGAATCTGTCACAGCTGAAGGAATGATAAGCTAACTGGACAAGGGAAGAAATTATCAGTGTTTATCAGGCAATTCCCAGAGACTCACCTCGAGAACCAATCCAACATAGAGGGGACGAGCACATAAATTGTTCTGATTATAGGGGAGGCAAACTGTTACGGACAAGGCTTCTCTAGAGCCCAGACGAAACAGCCCTCTTCATGCTCAGTCTATGCCTAAACACTGTTTCGAAAAAGTGAAGATGAAAGTTGCTCAATCATGTCCAGCTCTTTGTAACCCCATGGACTATACAGTCCATGGAATTCTCTAGGCCAGAATACTGGAATGGGTAGCCTTTCCTTTCTCCAGGGGATCTTCCCAACCCAGGGATCGAACCCAGGTCTCCCGCATTGCAGGCGGATTCTTGACCAGCTGAGCCACAAGGGAAGCCCAAGAATACCAGAGTGGGTAGTCCATCCCTTCCCCGGCGGATTTTCCCAACCCAGGAATCGAACTGGGGTCTCCTGCATTGCAAGTGGAATCTTTACCAACTGAGTTATCAGGGAAGCTCCCTTTCAAAAAAAAAACATTTTTTTTTATGACTTTCTAATTCAACTTTCCAGGTTCCTTGATACTGGGAAGATGTACACGAGAAAAAACATAAATATTCTGATCCTTGGAAAAGCATGATACTTGGAAAAGTCTGTAGCATCACATCACAGTGGATTAGAGTCAGCTGTTTGTCTATATCCCCCACTGTTTTATATGAACTATTTGAAAGCAAGGACTATGTGTCTTGTTCACCCTTGCCTGGAGCACATGTGGGCAAGTCTCGGCTGACTGCATGTATGAATGGCTTCTCTTCACTCACGTGAGTCAGATTAGCTACAGCACTCTGAACCGAGGGATTAGGAAGAACTCCTTGGACCCTGACGCTGAGGATCAGACTCCCTGGCATGCAAAGCAGTGACCGCTCCCTTATGAGGCCCTGCCTGCATGACCCGCCAGCCTGCTCCCCTCGGGTCACTCTCCACATTTACCTTCCTCTCGCTCTCTATTCCTCACACAGCTGACCTGAGCGATGCTTTGTGCTCCAAAGTTTGAGACTAAACACGTCCCAAATCTATGACCGCTTCTCTGAGAGAACTATTATACCTTTCTTTAAGCCTTCCTCACCTTTTGTCTGAACCAGCGCAGTCAGAATTGATCTGTGAGTTGCTCAGTCTTCTTTGTACTTTCCAGATTTTCCACAATAAACATGCATTCTTTTAAAACAAAGCTAAAAATCCTAATGTCCTCATTACAATAAAATGTATCTAAAGTTATAATATAATAGAAAAATAAAAGTTCAAAACACACTCTTCATACCTTAACTTTCAAAATAAGGTGATCTTACCTGAAGATGGGGATGTTGAGATTATGCCTGAAGCGATGTACGGCGCTTTGATGTTATGGCAGAAGAGAATGAAAGTGAGCAGGAGATAGTCAATGTGCGATCTATGAACCGGCAGAAATATAAGCGGCAAATTCATCTAGCGAAAGGGAAAATGCCAAATTTAAAATTCACATGGAAAGTTGAATTACAGTTCACACATTTGGTTAGAAGCATTCAAACACTAGCTAATTAGTGACTCATTCTGTAAAAACATTTTTCAGTAAATAAAAATGGCAATTAGTATTTCAATTATATATTATCGAGCTAAAAACAACTGCAACAATAAAAAGTTATCAGGGAAGGAAGAGAGCAATCAAGAATTCAAGGTGACTCTGTCATACATCTTCTGAGAGGAAGCCCTAATTACATAAAAAGAATGTAGGTTTTGGACACGAGGTTGGTTTGGTTTGAAATTCTAGAGAAATGACTTATTGGTCATAACTTGGGACAGTTTCTTAATCTGTATGTGCCTTTATTTCCTCATTCATAAAATAAGGATCATTCTATCTGATTTTCAAAATTATTGCAAGGTAACTTACAGAAGGAGTCCTGCATATTGCTGACAGGCCCTTCTTTACACCACTTTCCCCAAACACAAAGCTGCTGTAGTATCTCACATGGGGGAAACCTGCAAATGCGTGGGACTGCACAAGAGAATACAAAAAACATTCCCCCCAAATTCCAAAATCACTCTGCAAAATGTGGAGAAAAAAAGAATGATAGATGCACATAATTCTTGCCTCAGTTGCAGCTTTAACCATTTCAAGCTGACCCTTGTGAATCTGAATATTCCAGAAGAAGCTGTTGAAGAGTTTCAGCAGCACCCATCCAGTCAGTCTGAAAGGAAGTTTAAAAAGTTTTTCAATGTATACACATATTTATATATATACACATACATAGTTTGACAGCTATCTACCTAAACTTTTGAACCTAAAACCTAAGAGTGATTGTAACTGACTTCATATTATGAGCACATGTGCGTGTATACATGTGACTGTGAACATCTGACTGTGGACTTAAAGAATTGATTTTACATATGTACTACTCATAGAAGCATCCATTTATCATGTACTAAAATCTTATATTTTACTCTACTTGCATACTTTATACTTCAGAAGCTATAGGTCAAGCAAATAGTTAAGTGAGCAGAGTGATCCCATTACTGAATACAAATCACTCCCTTTAAGACACAAGCATGTGCAGATTCATCAAGAAAAAAAGAGGGTGGGCTCAAATAAATAAAATTAGAAATGAAAAAGGAGAAGTTACAATCAACACTATAGAAATACAAAGGTCATATGAGATCACTATAAACAATTATATCCAAAAACACTGATAAAATGGACAACCTAAAAGAAACAGACAAACTCCTAGAAATGTACAATCTCCCAAGACTGAACCAGGAAGAAATAGAAAATATAAACAGACCAACTACCAGTAATGAAACATCAGTTCAGTTCAGTTGCTCAGTCGTGTCCGACTCTTTGCAACCCCATGAATCGCAGCATGCCAGGCCTCCCTGTCCATCACGAACTCCCGGAGTTCACTCAGACTCACGTCCATCGAGTCTGTGATGCCATCCAGCCATCTCATCCACTGTCGTCCCCTTCTCCTCCTGCCCCCAATCCCTCCCAGCATCAGAGTCTTTTCCAAAAAGTCAACTCTTCACATGAGGTGGCCAAAGAACTGAAGTTTCAGCTTTAAGCATCATTCCTTCCAAAGAAATCCCAGGGCTGAACATAGTCAGTAACAAAAAAAAAAAAAATCCAGCAAACCAAAGTCCAGGACCAGGTGGCTTCACAGGTGAATTCTGCCAAACATTTGTAGAAGAGTTAACACAAATCTTTCTCAAACTATGCCAAAAAATTGCAGAGGAAGGAATACTTCTGATTCTGCCCATCCTAAGAAGGCAGCATCACCCTGATAGCAAAACCAAAGACATCACAAAAAAAGAAAATCACAGGCCAGTATCACTGATGAATGAGATGCAAAAATCCACAACAAAATATTAGCAAACCAATTCAACAATACAGTACATTAAAAGCATCATATACCATGAAGAGCAGAATTTATCCTCAGATGCAAGAATGAGTCAACATCTGTAAAATTAATGTGATACATCACATTAATAAATTGAAAAAAATTTTTTAATATATGACCATCTAAACAGATGCAGAAAAAGCTCCTGACAAAATCCAGCATGCATTTATAATTAAAAACTTTCAACAAAGTGAATATAGAGGGAACATACCTAAACATGAGAAAGGCCATAAATGAGAAGCCCACGGCTTACATCAGACTCATTGGTGAAAAGCTGAAAGCATTTTCTCTAAGGTCAGGAACATAACAAGAATGCACTTTCCAGCCACTTTAATTCAACACAGAATTGAAAAGTCCTGGCCATAGCGACCAGAAAAGAAAAAGGTATGAAAGAAATCCAAAGTGATGAGAGACTCTTGATGAAGGTGGAAGAAGAGAGTGAAAAAGCTGGCTTAAAACTCAGCAATCAAAAATGAAGATCACAGCATCCGGTCCCATCACTTTAAGGCAAATAGACGGCAAAACAATCAAAACAGTGACAGATTTAATTTTCTTGGGCTCCAAAATCACTTCAGATGGTGACTGCAGCCATGAAATTAAAAGATGCTTGCTCCTTGGAAGAAAAGCTATGACCAACATAGACAGCATATTAAAAAGAAGAAACATCACTTTGTTGACAAAGGTCCATCTAGTCAATGAACAGTATCAATAGGCAAAAAGATATGGCACTGAAAGATGAATTCCCCAGCTAAGTAGGTGCCCAATATGCTTCAGAAGAAGAGTGGAGAAATAGCTGCAGAAAGAATGAAGAGGCTGAGCCAAGGCAAAAACAACACCCACCTGTGGGTGTGACTGGTAGTGGAAGTAAAGTCTGATGCTGTAAAGAAAACACTGCATAGGAACCTGGAATGTTAGGTCCATGAGTCAAGGTAAATAGGAAATGGTCAAACAAGAGATGGCAAGAGTGAACATCGACATTTTAGTAATGAGTGAACTAGACCAGGAGCTAACTGTGGCTCAGATCATGAATTCCTTACTGCCAAATTCAGACTCAAATTGAAGAAAGCAGGAAAACCACTAGACCATTCAGGTATGACCTAAATCAAATCCTTACGATGATACAGTGAAAGTGAGATATAGATTTAAGGGATTAGATCTGATAGACAAGACTGTCTAAAGAACTAAGGATGGAGACTGGTGACATTGTGCAGGAGTTAGTGATCAAGACCATCCTCAAGAAAAAGAAATGCCAAAAGGCAAAATGGTTGTCTGATGAGGCCTTACAAATAACTGTGAAAAGAAGAGAAGCTAAAGGCAAAGGAGAAAAGGAAAGATATACTCATCTGAATGCAGAGTTCAAACGAATAGCAAGGAGAGATAAGAAAGCCTTCCTAAGTGATAAATGCAAAGAAAGAATAGAGGAAAACAACAGAATGGGAAAGACTAGAGATCTCTTCAAGAAAATTAGAGATACCAAGGGAACATTTCATGCAAAGATGGGCTCAATAAAGGACAGAAATGGTATGGACCTAACGGAAGCAGAAGATATAAAGAAGTAGTGGCAAGAATACATAGAAGAACTATACAAAAATGATCTTCATGACCCAGATAACCACAATGGTGTGATCTCTCACCTAGAGCCAGACATCCTGGAATGCAAAATCAAGTGGGCCTTAGGAAGCACCACTATGAACAAAGCTAGTGGAGGTGATGGAATTCCAGCTGAGCTATTTCAAATCCTCAAAGATGATGCTGTGAAATTGCTGCATCCAATATGCCAGCAAATTTGGAAAACTCAGCAGTGGCCACAGGACTAGAAAAGGTCAGTTTTCATTCCAATCCCAAAGAAAGGCAATGCCAAAGAATACTCAAACTACCGCACAATTGCACTCATCTCACACCCTAGTAAAGTAATGCTCAAAATTCTTCAAGCAAGCCTTCAACGGCATATGAACCGAGAACTTTCAGATGTTCAAGCTGGATATAGATAAGGCAGAGGAAAGTGAAAGTCACTCAGTCATGTCTGACTCTTTGTGACCCCATGGACGGCAGCCGAACAGGGACCTCTGTCCATGGAATTCTTGAGGCCCTGGAGTGGATGGCCATTCCCTTCTCCCAGTGACCTTCCTGACCCAGGGATTGCACCTCAGTCTCCTGCATTGCAGGTGGGTTCTTTACCATCTGAGCTACCAGGGAAGCCCAGAGGCAGAGGAAACAGAGACCAAATTGCCAACATCTACTGTATCACAGAAAAACTAAAAGAATTACAGAAAAATATCTACTTCTGCTTCATTGACTACATTAACCCTCTGACTGTGTGGATCACAACAAACTATGGGAAATTCTTCAAGAGATGGGAATACCAGACCACCTTACCTACCTCCTGAGAAATCTGTATGCAGGTCAAGACATGGAATAACTGACTGATTCCAACTGGGAAAGGATTACATCAAGGCTATATACCGTCACCTTGCTTATTTAATTTATATGCAGAGTACATCATGTGAAATGTCAAGCTGGATGAAGCACAAGCTGAAATCAAGATTTCCAGGAGAAATATCAATAACCTCAAGATATGCAGATGATACCATCCTTATGGCAGAAAGTGAAGAGGAATTAAAGAGCCTCTTGATGATAGTGAAAGAAAGAGCAAAAAGGCTGGATTAAAACTCAACAATCAAAAAACAAAGCTTATGGCATCTGGTCCCAACACTTCATGGCAAATAAATGGGGAAACAATGGAAACAGTGACAGACTTAATTTTCTTGGACTCTGAAATCACTGCAGATGGTGACTACAGCCATGAAATTAAAAGATGCTTGCTCCTTGGAAGAAAGGCTATGATCAACCTAGACACTGTATTAAAAAGCAGAGACATTACTTTGCCAATAAATATCCATATAGTGAAAGCTATGGTTTTTCCAGTAGTCATGCATGGATGTGAGAGTTGGACCATAAAGAAGGCTGAGCACTAAACAACTGATGCCTTCAAACTGTGATGCTGGAGATTTTTGAGAGTCCCTTGGACTGCAAGATCAAACCTGTCAATCCTAAAGGAAATCAACCCTGAATATTCATTGGAAGGACTGATGCTGAAGCTGAAGCTCCAATACTTCGGCCACCTGATGTGAAGAGCCAACTTAGTGGTAAAAGCGCTGATGCCGGGAAAGATCGAGGGCAGGAGCAGAAGGCGTGAGAGAAGATGAGATGGCTGCGTGGCGTCATGGACTCAATAGACAGTTTGAACAAACTCTGGGAGATAGTGAAGGACAGGGAAGCCTGCGTGCTCTATCCACGGGGTCATGAAGAGTCAGACAAGACTGAGCAAGTGAATAACAACAAAAAGTGAAAAGGAAGAAGTGAAACCATCACCGTATGCAGATGACAAAGACATTAGGGAAATCCTAAAGCCATCCAAAAACTACCAGAACTCTTCGATGAATTTGGCAAAGCTGCAGAATACAAAATTAATATACAGAAATCAGGTGTGTTTCTATACACTAACAACAGACTATCTGAATGGAAATTAAAAAAAAGAATCTCATTCACAAATGCATCAGAAAGAATAAAATACCTAGAAATAAATCTACCTAAACAAGTAAACTACCATACTTGGAAATATGTAAGACACTCATGAAAGAAACTGAATATGACACAAATAGATAGAAAGATATACTGTGTTCATGGCTTAAAAGAACTAATATTGTTAAAATGAGCCTATATCCAAGGCAATCTAGAGATTCAATGCAATCCTTATCAAAATGCCAAAGGCATTTTTCATAGAACTAGAATAAATAATTCTAAAATTTGTATGGAAACACATCTGAAATAGCCAAAACAATCTTAGGAAAAACGAAAGTGGAAACATCACATTCCCTGATTTCAAACTATCCCCCAAAGTTACGATAATCAAGACAAACAGCATGTTCTGGCACAAAAATAGATACACAGATCAATGGAACAGAGAACCCAGAAAGAAACTCACACTTATATGGGCAACCAATCTGTGACAATGGAGGCAAGTATGTACAGTGGGAAAGTCTCTCTAATGAATGGTGCTGGGAAAACTGGACAACTACATGCAAAAAATCAAACTGGACTACTCTCTCACACCATGCTCAAAAATAAATTCAAAAAGGATTAAAGACTGAAATCTAAGACCTGAAACCATAAAACTTCGAGAAGAAAACATAAGCAATATTCACTTTGCAATCAGTCTCAGTAATATTTTTTTGGATACGTCTCTTCAGGCAAGGGAAACAAAAGCAAAAATAAAGAACTAGGTTTACATCAAATTAAAAAGCTTTTTCAGATTAAAAAACTCTCAGCAAAACAAAAAGGCCACCTATTAATGGGAGAAGATAATTGCAAAAGATATATCTGATAAGGGGTTAATACCTAAACATACAAAAAACTCAAACAATAACAACAAAAAACAATCCAATTAAAAAATGGGCAGAGGATCTGAACAGACATTTTTCCAAAGAGACACAGATGGCCAACGGGCAGATGAAAAGATGCTCAACAGCACAAATCATTGAGAGTATACGAACCAAAACTATAATGAGTTATCACCTCACCCATCAGAATGGCTGTTATCAAAAAGACAATAAAAACAAGTGTTGGAGAGAAGGTAGAGAAAAAGAACCCCTGTATGTGGCTGGTGGGGATTTAAATTGGGGCAGCCACTATGGAAGACAATATGGAGATTTCTCAAAAAATGAAAATCAGAACTATCATAATTTAGCAATCCCACTACTGGATATTTATCTGAAGAAAATGAAAACACTACTTAGAAGCCATATATATACCCTTATATTCACCGCAGCACTATTTATAATAGCCAAGATGTGGAAGCAAGCTAAGTGCCCATCAATAGATGAATGGATAAAAAAGATGTGGTATGTACACACACTCAAAAATGCACAATGGCTTACTACTCAGCCATAAAAAAGAACAAAATTTTGCTGTTTGCGACAATATGGCTGCACTTATGCTAAGTGAAAAAAGTCAGACAGAGAAAGACAAATACTGTATGATTTAACTTACACATGGAAACTAAAAATAAAGACAAAACTATAAACATCACAAGACAGATACAGAAAAAAAAGGTGGTTGCTAAAGGAGAGGCAGGTGGGGATGTAAGAAATAGGTGAGGGAGATTAAGAGGTACACGCTTCAACTGTAAAATAAATGAGTGAGAAGTATGTAATGTACAGTGTGGGGAATTCAGTCAATAACTATGTAGTGCCTTTGTATGTTGGCAAATCATAACTAAACTTATAGTGGTATCATTTTTTTTTTTTTTTTTTTTTTTTTTTTTTGGTTTTTTTTTTAATTTACCAAAATACTTAATTTCTTATTTTTTGTTACAGTAAAAGAACAAAATTTTGCTGTTTGCGACAATATGGCTGCACTTATGCTAAGTGAAAAAAGTCAGACAGAGAAAGACAAATACTGTATGATTTAACTTACACATGGAAACTAAAAATAAAGACAAAACTATAAACATCACAAGACAGATACAGAAAAAAAAGGTGGTTGCTAAAGGAGAGGCAGGTGGGGATGTAAGAAATAGGTGAGGGAGATTAAGAGGTACACGCTTCAACTGTAAAATAAATGAGTGAGAAGTATGTAATGTACAGTGTGGGGAATTCAGTCAATAACTATGTAGTGCCTTTGTATGTTGGCAAATCATAACTAAACTTATAGTGGTATCATTTTGAAATGTACAGAAATACTGAACTACTAATGTTGTGTAACAGGAACTGTTGTGGTATGGTGTGGTAGATCAGTTATATTTCCAAGCAAACTCGGAAAAAGAGATCAGGTTTGTAGTTACCAAAAGGTGGCGTGGGGGTAGGAATTGGATGAAGGCAGTCAAAAGATACAAACTTCCAGCTATATGATAAATAAGTACTAGGGATATAATATATAACACAATAATATTAATTAACACTGCTGTGTGTTATATATGAAAATTGTTGAGAGTAAATCCTAAGAGTTCTCATCACAAGGAAAACAAAATTTCATTCTATATCTTTAATTTTGTATCAATATGAGATGATAAATGTTCAGTAAACTCATTGTGGTTTTCATAGTGGATGTGAGTCAAATCATCATGCTGTATACTTTCAAGTTACACAGTGCTGTCTTTCAGTTATATTCAATGAAACTAAAAGAAAATAAAAAGACACGAGCATGTGAAACCTAACTCACAACTAGCATAGGAGGCAGCGGCAGTAATACAAGGGCTGCTATCAACTGGCAGAGACCGAGGTACCTTGAAGCATCCGAAGCGCTACTTCTCCTGAGAGTAAATAAGACTATAAGGAGGAGTCAGTTTTTAACATCAGAATATGCTAAAAACCTCTTTTGGACCAAGAGCATTATATTAGGAAAGTCCAGTGGTTCGGTCCTGTCTGCTCAAAACCAGATGACCCCTGATGAAAGCTTTTTGCTTTGCCTTTTAATACCTGATCATTGCTGGTGAAACGGTGGCAACCATTTCTTGAAGAATCTTTCTGGCTTTCTTCTTCACTTTATTCACAGCTTTTGATTGCTGCTGAGCAGAACCATCAGGGTTTAATTCACCAGCCACTTCTGCAATTGCCTCTTGTACTCTGATTTCAAAATGGAAAGAAAGACAATGTAACTGGCTCTATGCTACAGTCTGTATTATTTTCTAAACTACAGATACAAATCACAAAGCAAAATACACTTTCTCTTTTAAATGTGATAACACTGAAGAATAAACTCAAGTTAGAAGTGCTTTCTTTGGCTGTTTATTAAATATTAAGTATATTATATTCCTAAATCAATGACTCCCTGAGGAAGCTGTAAGGCAGATTTAAAATTTTAATTCAAATTCACTGGGTAACAACTATGTGAATTTGAATGTTCCAGTTATGTTGTAAGGGATGTAAAGTTACACTCTGGCAGAAGGGAAGAAAAGAAAGATTATCCTTCTAGATATATAATTCAGAGGTACCCCAAGCCCACTGCCAAAATAACATGATTTTTTTCTTTTACTTATTATTCATTTACATTGTGACTCTATGAGTGGGATATCTGTAAAACTCCCTAGGAGGGATTGAAGGTGGACATAAATAGTCACAAGCGTTTTCCAAATCATGTCAGTAATTTTAAAAGGCACAGCTTTAGATTTAAACAGCACAGACTAGTAAGCTATAAGGTAAAAGGGAAGCTTTAACCCAGTCTTGTAAATCTCCCACATAACTTAGGGAAGAATGCATGAGGTTTAAACCTCCTAAAAATAACTTCTAACATCCTAGTTACAAGTCAAAACATCTGGATGAAATGAAACACACTTGATGGGTATTACCTAGAAAACAGAATATAGAATTATCCAAAGGAGTTTCTCAAACAATAGTTTTTTTCCTCTCACTGCTGCTGATTTTAGAGTAATATACAGCAAAATTCCCCATTATTCATTACTACAAAAAGACCAATTCCACAGGACACTGAAACACCATCCCTAAGCCTATCCTTGAACAGCATTTATATCAGTACGGCCAGAAATCCTTTCACAAGTAATTCACGTAGTTACTACACCACCATGATCAACTATTCACTTGTTCATTCAGTAAATTCAGTGAATCTGTACATGCCCCTACTGCTCAGCCCTTAACAACTATACCACTGGGCTTACATTTCTAAGCATTTTTTCAATCCACTCTGCTCTCCAGCTCCTCACAACCAGATAGGTATCTAACATGGGCCACAACAATGCGGTAGACTAGAGATCAACCTTCACCCAAACTCCCACAGTTTAATGGCTTAACTTTGTAATGATTTCCCCACTCCATCAGAATTCAAGTAGGTCTCTCCAACTTTTAATTAAGATCCTCTGAGGGCAAGGACAATTACTTTATTCTCTTAAAATTTCTAATAATGACTTTCTAATGAAAGAATCTGTGCCTAGGTGCTTAACAATTATTTGACAGAAATATGAAATGAGCTTCTCTTCTGGCCGTAAAGTAGGAAATGCATTGTCTCCAATATTCACATCACAAAACACTTAACAGAGAACTCTGGAAATATTTGCCTATCTGAACTCCAGCTCGCCTTTCATATTAGAACCCCATTCCATTATTCTTGCATAAAATAAGGCTGCTCTTCCCACAGGGCACCAAAACCATCTGTTCTCTTGCCTTTCCTTGCTTTCTTCTGGAGCTTGAACATTTAATGTTTGGAAACACAAACTCCTCTTGGGACAGAGTCCCAGAGAAACTAAAGGTTAATAAAGGAAATTACCTCCCCACTCCCACCACCCACCCCTGCCTTTCCCCTTTACAACAGTATCCCACCCTTACCGACTGCTGTTCAGCACGTTTTCAGTTACGTTGGTGGCAAACATGCCTTTATGGACGTCTCGCTCTTGAATGAAAAGCACGTAAGAAAGACGTCTTGCCAGCCACCCTCGGTGCCTGCAACATGAAAACGATTTAGCAGAGGAGCACTCTAGGAATACCTATTATTCAGAGGCTTCCCTCTTGTAAAAACAAATCCTCATTTCACCTGTTCCAGAGATTTAGAGTTTTCCTGTAGCAAATTCTCCTTAGTAAGTAGTTCAGGATGCTATGAAGACAGTTTTATTTCTTTTCTTTCATGTACTCTCAGCTAAAATTTAAACTTGGAATTTGTGTATCAATGCTTGAATAGTATTGCTCTGAAAACTAATAATCCAAATATAAAAACAAAAGAAATGTAAGCATCTTACTTTATTAATACCACTTAAAAAACCAAATATGTTGAATGCCTTATATACAAGCTTATTAGCTTATAGCTACAGCTACAGGCTATAAAAAGTAATCCGGGAATCTTTTCCTACCACAAAGGGCTAATTTTCTTTTTGTTGTCATTACAGTAATTCTTCTAAGGTGATCACTGACTCTCAAATTGAATTGATAAGGCTGATCAGTTGACAAAAGTCAAGGTTAACTAGACAACAGTCTGAATACTTGTACTCTGGACTTAGGAAGCCAGAGGCTCTTACTGAGTTTTCTTGCTATGTTTTGGTTTTCGGCTTTTTTATAAAACACATTCAACATACCTAAGAAATAGGAGAAACTTCCAGCAGTGACAATGACTGTCTGTTATCTGAATGGGGGTTAAAGACAGGGATCTCAGAACAGGAATGCTATAAGATTTCATTATGCGATGATTTGAAACCATTTGTGATGATTATATAATGCCTCATTATCGTTTCCTCCATAAAGATATCCAGACAGACAGTAAAAGATTTCAATTACAAATTAATTCTGAAAATATACAAAAAGTCTTCGATCAAGAAAAGTGACCTGGGGGAGAACTGTTTATGAATCACATGTTCCTTCAACTCTTCTTCCTGGCATTCTTTTTCTTCCTCCTTTCCTTTCTCTCAGTTCTCTGAACAACTTGGCCCAATATGTTAAGTGTTTAAGCCTAAAATCTTTCAGTGTTAACAGTTACTGGAATGTACAAAGTCCACACTCTTGATGAAATCCCTTTGCAACAGACTGAAAGCTGTGTGTGTGTGTGTGTGTGTGTGTGTGTGTGTGTGTGTGTATAAAACCGTGCAGGCTTTGCTCCCTGCAACACACAGAAGGGCTAAGTAGCCAATCCACCTGTACAGGAAGCTTATTACACCAAATAGTGTCATTGCCTAGTCAATATAACATGCTAAAAAGTGTGTGCGTATCTCACATGGTTTTTTTTTTTCCCTTAACTGCCTCTAAGTGAACACAACAAATGAACTCCTCAGTTTTGTATGTAAAATATCTACTTACATAAAGAAGAGACTGAATGGGATTCTTTTGCTTAGGGTTTTAATCATGTCAACCAGAGAGGGGAAAAAATTGCTCTTTGCTTTTAACTTAAGAAAACAAGAGAGAGAGGAAAGGAAGGGTAGCAAAAATTTAGCTAACATATATGCAAGTATATGCTCATTTATAAAAAAATCATTAAAATATGAGCAGTAACATCAGAAAGCGTTAAAATTTAAGTATCTGACTTCTTGGACCAGTTTTTTCATGAGATTTCACGTATTTCTCATCTCTTGAGCCTCCAGGCATCTACTCTTGGAACTACAAGGACTGGTAGTGGTTTTGGCTCCCGTTCTGCTCTTGTCTTACAGACATTCACCCTCCTTCCTCATCCCCCAGCCTAAATCCACTGAGAATAAAGCCTCTTTTTCTCTCACTCTGCTGCCTGGAATTTGGAAGTAAGAATTCTAAGAAAAGACTTAAGCCAGTAAAAAATCAAAGAGTATTCACTCTATAGATCAGGCAGATTTCAGAAAGTTATACTTTTTTAGGTATAAAATAATAATACATCATAAAACATTCAAACCTACATCTCTCCTCCGACAAATTTCTATCACATTTTGGCACATTTCAGCAGCAACATCAATATATGAATAAGTTAAAGAAACCTGAAAGTAATATCTACAGTCTCATGAAAATATTATATAAAACAGTAGTAAAATAGTAATAGGTCTCTCAGGTTCCAATTTTTAGATAAAGTATATGTTAGAAGTTAATACCCTATTAACTTCAAAAAAAAATAAAGAGATTCATCTTAAAGTGCACTGGTTGGTTATTATTGAGTCTTTCTCTTGACATGCATTAGAAATATAAGAAATTTATTTTTACCTTGTGTGCGTTTCATTGATATAAATAACATTCCGCAAACCCAAAGACGGGATACTGGGGTTGAAAAATTTATCCTATATAAAACAAGATAAATACAGACATAAATATACAACTGGATTGTTGATGAAGGACTCAAATTACTAGTTCTTGAGGACTGTCAAAAATTTGAGATGAAAAAAAAATTTTATTGAAAAGAACTTTTTAGCTTTCAAAGGTCACAAACTCAAAACTACTCCTCAGCATCTTGCAAAGGAAATAGTGCCTCTCCCTTTGCCGAGCCCCAAACCTCAATAAGAAAGAGTTAAAGTCATGATGGCTTGTCACTGAAAGGAATACTGGAAATTTCATTGTTTTCAAAATACAAAAATACCATGCTAAGTAGTAGTGGTGAAAGTCGCTCAGTCTATGCTAAGTACCACGTATTATTTTGAAATTACTAAATCTTTCAATAATCCTGACACATAAGAATTATTATCCTCATTTTATCTTTTTTTTTTTTTGCCTTTCTCAATTTAATGGTATTTTAATATTAAGAGACATTAGAAGTCTCTTTTTAGGAACTCTCTTTGCAGCCAATTTTGGTTTTAATCACTCATTTTACGAGCTGAATGGATATAACGTATTCTAAATCAACATCTTATCTGTGGCTGTCAGAGAAATGACTTCTGCTTATAATTGCTAACGTATTCTTAAGTTTAGTTAGCAATTAAGAGGAGCATGATTTTGAAACTTTTCTTAATGTAGTAAATGGCTTTATGAAGTATATGAAAAAGTACAATTGGAAGAATGGAAAAATCATAAGTAAATATCTTCACCTGCCATCATAATCAGACTAGCAGCAGAGAAAGGAGATGGATCCCAACTATGCCACTGATCAGCTATATGACCTTGAGCAAGCTTTTCCTCAAGTCTCTCATCTGCATAAGGAGAATTATAATAATAGGACTTTTGTGAATATAAGAAGTTTTTATTTTTAATATTACTTGTCTGTTTTTATATATTTCATATGTTTCTTGGGCTTCCCAGGTGGTTCTAGTGGTAAAAAAAATCCACTTGTCAACGCAGGAGATGTAAAAGATGCAGGTTCAATCTCTGTGTCAGGAAGATCCCCTGGAGAAGGGCATGGCAACCCACTCCAGTATTCTTGCTGAGAGAATCTCATGCACAGGGGAGCCTGGCAGGCTACAGTCCACAGGGTCGCAAACACTTGGACAGGAGTGAAGCAACTCAGCATGAACACACATATATTTCTTTTATGTATTAAATGAGTTGGCAAGGACAAATCATTCACTCTAATAATAGTAATTCTTGAGGACTATAACATACATTATCTCATTCATCCTCAGAGTAACCCATATCCCCATTTTATAGGAGGAAAATTGAGGCTGGCAGAAGCTTAGCAGTCAACCCCAGATCTTGCTTCAAAGGATGGGGTCTTTCTAGTCCCTTAAAATGACTGTCTACTTAATGAAAAATGTATGACTAAAGGTCACCCTTTTTGTGAGTAATCTTGGAAGATAATCCAGAAATAGTTCTGCTAAAAAGATAAAGTCCATAACTTTAACAATGTAGGCAAAAGGTAAACCTTCCACAAATAAATGCTGAGAAAGCATAATGTACTCACAAAAGAAGATGTCAAAATACTTAAGTGCTATCTCTTTAGAGAAATAGGACTTCAGAGAAAAGGTAGCAGAAAATCACTATAAAAATACTGTTAAAAATTATTTTATATAAACAGGCCATGGAAGAACTTAAGATCAAATTCAGCACCATCAGGTACTACATTTAAGCAAAAATCATTTATCTATCATGCTACTCATCTCTCCCCACCCCAAACCATTACCACCACCAAATAATTTCTGACCGAAGAACACATTAAAGTATTGTTTTGATCTTTTAACCATTCAAAATTAGAATTAGAAGAGATGGCCCGATCTAAAAAGAAAACCCACATGACCTTCCACTTAAATCTTTATTTCTACCAGCCTATTAATCAGAACTGGCCTTATTCCTAGACTAGAAATTTCCATGATCCTTCACATCCACCAAACTATTGAAACAAGATATGTGTGATTTAAGAGGAACACTATTTCTATCGTGATGTTCTTGAGCAGACGTGAATATTTAACATAAACTGCTTGTTAAACAAATCTCTCCCAGATTAATAAACTCCTTATGCTAGGCTAGAAATTCTACTTCCTGCCCAGCCAACCCTGAGTGGAAAACTCACACAGCACCAGTAGTTACTCACACAGGTTATAAGCAACTTCAGTAAATGGCAGCGTTAATAAACAGCACTTAAACATTCTAATAACGAGCCCATCCCAGAGAGAGTTTCCCATCCAGGTGACTACTGCCTGAGATCACAGCCATATTAGAGTCTACATTCCTGTACTAGCTCATACTTCTTGGCAAAATGCCCTCAGATGCATACTTACCCAATCAACTCAGATACTATACTGTAATGTGGAAGATTTTGCATGACTTTTTTCCACCAAAATACAAACAACAAACCCATCACACCGTTTCTTAAATCTTCATGCTAACATTTTAGTGACCACCCTTCACTATCACAGAGTCAAAAGAGACCCCCTCACACTCCCCTCCGCTGTGGCAACAGACACTTAGCAAAAGGGCAAAGCCACAGTTTTACTTTCTTTTTCTGTCCCACTCACACTCACATGTGTGTGTATGTGCATATGTGTATGCACACTCTCTTTCTTTCTCATTCATCTTGCTAGCATTTTAAAGTTCAGTGCTAAATTTCAATGTTTTGAAGTTACATGAAGGATCCCACTAACTCTTTGGAAGAGTTATCTGAAAGTAAGACCTACTCTCCCATACTAAGTCATACTAAGACAAAAACAAAACAAAACAAAATATTGCCTGGCACCAACTATTAGCCAATATTCACTGAATAAACGAATGGAAAGAAAATTAAATCAACATTTTTATTTGGGTATTTGGTTCATAAACATGGACATAAGTTCTAAAAATGCAATAAGTCCATTAAGACTAAGCAAAAATAAAGTTTACACAAAGTTGGAAATCCATGTTACATATTTCACTCTGTTTTGGGGGGCTTCCCTGGTGGCTCAGACGGTAAAGAATCTGCCTCCAGTGCATCCCTGGGTTGGGAAGATACCTTGGAGAAGGGAACAGCATCCTACTCCAGTATTCTCGCCTGGAGAATTCCATGGACAGACTCTTATTAAAGGTCAACAAAGGTATTAAAGGTAACATTCTTACCCAGCTCTGAGGAGTACAGGAATAACAACACCTTCCCACAAAGGGCCTCTTCCGGCTCATTAGGCTTTCTTTCCACTTCAAGGTTGCAGATCTGAAGACAGTAGGCCTGAAACCACACTCACCCTAATAAATATTAAGGAAAAATAGCGTATGAATGGCAAGAAAATTCTACTTGTCTACTTGATCTCAAAACTCTCAAATCTCTTAAAACTAAGCTGTTTGAGACAGAAGAGAAATTTCTGACACATTTGCTTTTGGTAGCCCGCGTTTCCGTCCATGACCGACACCTGGAACAGAGCTTGGACCATAAGCAAAAGCTGAGCACCTAAGAATAGCAATAGCTGGCTCAAAGCAGCATTCAAAGGCTTAAACATTAAGTTATAAAAGGTCAGACAGCCTTTTGACAGTAGCAGGAGGAATAAAGTCAGACTCCTGGAGCCCTATGCTAACAGTTCATCTCCCTTCCTCTTAAATCACACACTCCTACAAAAGAACTAGAAAAGGCCTTACTTAAGAGTATGCAAGTTGTTATACTATAGCTTAAAATAATTCACTTTAAATGAGAAAGGTCAACTTATATAACATTCCTTTATCCTAACAACTGAGTTTAAAGTCTAGAATTGAAATTATAGCCATACTATCCAATTAGGGTCAAATTCTGCGCTTCTGTCTAAATAATTTTCTCTTAACTTTGAATTCATCAGTTGCTCAAATCCCAGTGATATAACATTCTAAAAAGAAACCCAAAGACCACCCAAAACTCCACACCCCCCCCGCCAAAAAAAGTTTTGTTTGGTTTCTAATCTGAAGCAGACTGAAGAAATATCTGAAGAAATATTGAAAACATGCCATGTTACGCTGACATAGAAAAAACAAAACAAGAATAACAACAACAAAAAAAATGCCTTTTGGATTGGGATTCATACTAAAATTTCCTATTTTCAATTATTTAAATAAACTTTATTTCCACTACAAAATTCACACTTCTGAAATGTAATTATGGAAAACAGATACAGAATTTAAAAAAAAAATTCTGGTTAAATTACACCACCCAAAAGAACAAACAGGCTGTTTTTACTCTGCAAAAGTATTTTGCTTTTTAACATAATCACCATCCTTACACTTCTTACCCATTTTTTTTCTTCCCAATAACATAATACCATAAGAATTTTTAAATATTAGACTTCATAAACTAACCTTCAAACAGCTGGAGGCAGTTTCTGTAGCTATTAATGTCTATTTGAATTTATGCTTCCAGCACATCCACCTTCATTAACACTGAGAAGAACATCTTTAGGCTGAATGCTTTTAACCTGTATCTTAAACTTACCCATTCCTCCGTGGCATGCTTGCACCGACCAATGCTGTATTCAGAAGAATTTGGCAAATAAGATACATCTATCGTGCCAAGGGTCAATGCAGATTCATCCATGTCACACAGCGTAACTCCCAAATCATGAGCTGTAAAAAATGTATACCGTTTAAGTTAATGAGGGATCCAGAGAGTAAATAGTAGAACTGAAAATTCTGATTTCTGTGTTATTTTGCTTCAGGGTAGGATGTCAAACAAACTAAGGAGGACTTCTTAGTCATTGTATAAAATTGGACTTTGATGTATATATATGAACTCAGGTCATCAGGATTTAAAACAACATTTGTATCTTTAGACTTCATGAACAAAACAGCTATGAATTCACGAGGGTAATTATTACCCTATTTCAGGTATGTAACAAATAATTATTTTATTTGTGTTAAGTGAATAGTTCCTGGAAGGATGAAAATATGCATTTATTAACTTAAAGTTACATGTATGCACACAAGTAGATAATTTTTGAAAAATTATGTGCTGGGAATTTTTGGTCATACATACCATGCAATGTAAAACGGACAGAGGTAACAAGTGCACCTCTAACATTTCCCACTTAAACTGAATTAAGCTTCTGATTTTCTCGTGCTGCCTTAAATGAAATGGTATTTGCACTTTTACTACATCTACAAAGCTCTAAAACAAGAAAACACTGTTCTAAAATACCGATTTATAAATTTTCATATCTTTGCAATAAGCCTTTTCCCATCCTCAGAAAAAACGTTCACTAACAGTGAACTGCTAAAAAAAAATTTTTTTTAATATAAGAATTTTCTAACCTAATCCTCAAATTATTTCAGCTTTTGATTATTTCTCACCTGGCCTTAAATCAGTCCTTTAAAACCTTAAAAACTCATGTTGAGGTTAACAGAGTTCCTTGGAGGGCAGAGTCCCATTTCTTTACAATCCCCATAAGGATTTATAGTTACTGTAATTCTCAGGATAACTATACACATTCTTAACAATTTTACCTAAGTAACAATCTAACAAATAGGCTAGAGGAAGGAAGAGTGAACCAATGCACTTGGCATGAAAGCTCTTCTGTATTATAAAATAAAACTCAGCTATCAGTTTCAGGTGCAGAATGTAGCTACGACAGGGGGAGCCGGTGGCTGCCTGGGAAAATGAAGACTTGGCTGGCCCCAGTGATGAGGGGAGGACGAGAGGGGGAAACAGTCCTGTGCCAATAAGAAGCCCACGCTTCGCTCCTCCCTCCACACGTTTGCCAAGGTTGAAAAGTGCCCCGACCCTACCCCACCCAAAAAGAAAAGCCAGCCTATGCGCTGAGGGGAGCCAACCGTGGGTTTTGAAAGCGAGAGAGGGCCGACTCTGAAGCCAAATACATCCGAGTTCGAATCGCCCTCTGTTTACCATCTGTGGTCACCAACCAAGATGGGTTAACAACAACTTAGACAAGCTGGTTAATTCCCATGCCTTGGTTTCCCCATCTGGCAAATGGGCATGATATGATAAATCTTACCTCCTGGGTTGCGGGAGTTCTGCATAATACCCCTAGGGCGCCTGGCACTGTGTCTGACGCCCAGTGAGTGCTCAGCTCAATCAGTGATCATCTGTCATGGGACTGTCCCCTGCACCAGCTGCTTTCAGCGTACCCCTGCAGCCTCAAAGCCAAAGTCAATGCCTCCACGTCCCCTTCGGGTGTGCGGGGGGACTGAGCCCAGAGGGACTTCCAGCCCGCCCGCGGGGAGCCCTGCCGCAACCCGGAGTCCCCGGGAGAGAACGAGGTCGACCCCCACGCCGGCACGAGCCGGGCCCACAGCTCAGGGGTAAAATCCGGGGAGCTCGAGAGAGAGAGAGAGAGAGAGAGCGCCGAGGAGAGCGAACCGCCGGGCAGCTGGCGGGAACTGCGCCGGGTCCGGCGAGGGGCGACCACGCACCTGTCCCGGCGCTCCCGGCCCCAGCAGCCTCCAGCAGCCCGTTCCCGCCCTGGCCGCTCGCACCCGCAGCTCCGCGGGCTACAGCTCTGCAGCTGCCAGCATTTCAAGCCTCAGCCGGCGCTGCTGCGGCGTCGCGCCCTGATGACGCAACCGGGGGGACGAGAGTGACAGGCGCAGCCCACAGCCGGCCAGTTCCGGGCGGGCAAAGGCTGGGGACCCACGCTGCGGGCGACTCGGGCGTCGTGCACCGCGAGGGGTGGAATCTGAGAGGAGCAGGTGTGCTCTCAAGTGTGTCCGTGCGGTGTGTGGCTAGGCGTGTGCTGCCTAGTCGCGCGGCGATTCTGCCTGGGCGCGGAGTCACGTGAGTGTGTGTGCTCCTGTCTGCTTCGTGTGAACGCTGCTCTTCTGAAAGTGTGCGTCTCCTCCCGCCTCTCCTGAGCACGCACGTGGGCAGGCTGAGTTTACTTGTATAGGTGTGGGACGGAGATTTGTAAGACTGCAGAACTTAGTGTGCATGAGAGAAGTGGGGACTGGAATGGCCCTGTTGTGTGATTTTCCGAACAGGGAGTTAGTGCCTTTTCCCTAAAGAAAGAAAATGAGGAATTCAAATAGAAACAAATAAGACTTGGAAGAGCCTGAGTCCAAATTTCCCGGCCTTGAGTCCTTGAAACAAAATAGCAAGGAGCCTGAAGAGTTTTTTTCACAATATTTGTCTTCCCATTAACAAGGCCAGTGGTTATAAAGAGATTAATAATTTATTGATAGAAGGTAAAAGATAACCTTTTACCTGCAAGTGTGCGGGGGGACTGAGCCCAGAGGGACTTCCAGCCCGCCCGCGGGGAGCCCTGCCGCAACCCGGAGTCCCCGGGAGAGAACGAGGTCGACCCCCACGCCGGCACGAGCCGGGCCCACAGCTCAGGGGTAAAATCCGGGGAGCTCGAGAGAGAGAGAGAGAGAGAGAGCGCCGAGGAGAGCGAACCGCCGGGCAGCTGGCGGGAACTGCGCCGGGTCCGGCGAGGGGCGACCACGCACCTGTCCCGGCGCTCCCGGCCCCAGCAGCCTCCAGCAGCCCGTTCCCGCCCTGGCCGCTCGCACCCGCAGCTCCGCGGGCTACAGCTCTGCAGCTGCCAGCATTTCAAGCCTCAGCCGGCGCTGCTGCGGCGTCGCGCCCTGATGACGCAACCGGGGGGACGAGAGTGACAGGCGCAGCCCACAGCCGGCCAGTTCCGGGCGGGCAAAGGCTGGGGACCCACGCTGCGGGCGACTCGGGCGTCGTGCACCGCGAGGGGTGGAATCTGAGAGGAGCAGGTGTGCTCTCAAGTGTGTCCGTGCGGTGTGTGGCTAGGCGTGTGCTGCCTAGTCGCGCGGCGATTCTGCCTGGGCGCGGAGTCACGTGAGTGTGTGTGCTCCTGTCTGCTTCGTGTGAACGCTGCTCTTCTGAAAGTGTGCGTCTCCTCCCGCCTCTCCTGAGCACGCACGTGGGCAGGCTGAGTTTACTTGTATAGGTGTGGGACGGAGATTTGTAAGACTGCAGAACTTAGTGTGCATGAGAGAAGTGGGGACTGGAATGGCCCTGTTGTGTGATTTTCCGAACAGGGAGTTAGTGCCTTTTCCCTAAAGAAAGAAAATGAGGAATTCAAATAGAAACAAATAAGACTTGGAAGAGCCTGAGTCCAAATTTCCCGGCCTTGAGTCCTTGAAACAAAATAGCAAGGAGCCTGAAGAGTTTTTTTCACAATATCTGTCTTCCCATTAACAAGGCCAGTGGTTATAAAGAGATTAATAATTTATTGATAGAAGGTAAAAGATAACCTTTTACCTGCACTACAGCAACAGGCATGAAGTATGAACTAGCAGATGGGGAGGGGTGATGGGTTTCCCGGGTGGCTCACACGTAAAGAATCCACCTACAATGCAGGACACATGGGTTCAATCCCTGGGTCAGGAAGATCCCCTGGAGTAGGGAATAGAAACCTACTCCAGTATTGCCTGGAAAATTCCCATGAACAGAGGAGCCTGGTGGCGATGTAGCAAACGAGTGGGACTGAACTGAGCACCCACATAGACAGCAGATGGAGATACAAAGATGATTAAGGCATAATCCCTGTCCTGGCGCATCCGCCCCCAGTGCTTACCTCTTCTGCACACTAACGCTGTCTGCCAGACAATCTCTGTCTCTGTCCACCCATCAAAAACCATCCAGAGCTCCCCACAGTCCAAATGCCTCAGCCTGGCATCTAAGACTTTCGCAGAGAAGCCTCTTCTTTCCCCACCATTCTCCATCAGGAGCCCCTTCCTTTAGCCTCTCTGATTTTCCCTCATCAAGCCCTGGGCACTGGTACTCCTAACTGTGCTCACACCCCTCTGCCCTAAATTTGACAGTTCGTTGCTAAACTAGGTCTCCAAGCCTTCCCTCATCTTGTCTGCCCTCTGTACTCACACTGTCAAGTGAAATCTCACGGATTTCCTGTGGTTCCACACCTTGGGTCTTCATCAGTTTGTGTCATTCCTCCACTAGATTATGAACTCATCATCAGTGCTTGTTTCTCAGGTAACATACAATGTATTCTTATAGGAAACACTCAGTAAATACTTGTTGAAGCTGAGAAACAAGAAGTGTAAGAAGCATTACTTACCTTGCACTTTCTATTGTTTATAAATCCATCCCAAAACAATTCAAAACAGCAGGAATGCTTATTCATTTTAAAATAGATTTTGAGCTTGAAGTCAAGGACCCTGTTTTTATTCAACCCCTTTCCACACAAACACACACACACACACCTTCACCCCAAGCAGACACCTAAGTATTCAAGGCCAGTGTTGACTAGAATAAAATGAATTCTCATTCCCAAATATCATGAAATTTGTGTACAGATTACTGGCCCCTGACATGCAAGAAAGAAAAGGAGGGAAGAAAATAGAGGAAAGTCACAGGATTTGAAGTCACTGTTAAAGAGAAAGTAATGAGAAATGAAAGTAGAGTATCACAGGAATAAAAATGTAAGCTAGAGGGGAAAATTAGTTGTCTTACATAGACTTCATTGTATGCAACTCTTCTGTAACATCCGTTGCACAAGAGTTTACTGCACCCAAAGGAGATGTGGATTGTGAAGCACAGATTACTTAATGAGGATTGTTTTGGAAACAAGTGACAACCTTGGCAGTCTTTCACCAACAGAACAGCAATAATTTATAGTAATTCAGATGCAGTCTAGCCAGCAAAGGCAGAGCAACAAGAACTAAATTTACTCTCCTGCTAACACAACAGCTCCAGTACCTCATGCGAAGAGTTGACTCATTGGAAAAGACTCTGATGCTGGGAGGGATTGGGGACAGGAGGAAAAGGGGACGACCGAGGATGAGATGGCTGGATGGCATCACGGACTTGATGGACGTGAATCTGAGTGAACTCCGAGAGATGGTGATGAACAGGGAGGCCTGGCATGCTGCGATTCATTGGGTCGCAAAGAGTTGGACACAGCTAAGCGACTGAACTGAACTGAACACAACAGCAAAAACAAAACTAGCAAAATATATTTAAAAGGCAGCTGTGCAGGACAGTGCTCCATCAGGGAAGGGAAATGAACAAGGTTAAGCACTGTGATTGCCTCAGCTTACTGCCTAGAAAGAGTTGCCAGGCTGTAGTGCAGAGTAATCCAGGAAGAGCTAGGCAGACTTTCTGAGTTGAGGAGTTAGAACCAGGAGACCAGGAAGACCAAAACAGTTGGAGTTGGGAGAAGAGTACCAGAGAGGTGTTCTTGTTCCCACAAGGCAGAGGGAAAAGATGCCCAATGAACCTACAGGACCAGGAATATAGGGCTTGATCCTGGCCCCTAGACTGGAAAATCGCATAATTGGCAACTCAGAAAGTCCCTCAGTGCTCAGTTGCATCTGACTCTTTGTGACCCCATGGACTGAGCCCACCAGGCTCCTCTGTCCATGGAATTTTCCAGGCAAGAACACTAGAGTGGATTGCCATGCCCTCCTCCAGGGGATCTTCCTGACCCAGGGATCGAACCCGTGTCTCCTGCATCTCCTACATTGGCAGGTGGATTCTTTACCACTGAGCCACCTGGGAAGCCCCTTGCCTCAGTACTGGGGTAAAATTAATCCTAGAATAAACACTGCTCTGGTCCTACCTAACAAATAAAAGGCAGTCAGAGGGTCAAACTTTCCAAAGACAGAATGTCCCAAAACAAAGCACAAGAATACTTATAGGAAGTCAGAAATATTTAGCATCCAACAAGGTAAAATTCACAATGTTGTCCTTCCAATCAAAAGTCATCAGGCATGCAAAATGAAGCAGGAAGCAATGAACCACAGTGAGCAGAAAAGTTAATTAATTGAAAGAAGCCCAGAAATTACAGAGGTGATAGAATTGGTAAATACAGACACTAAAAAATACTTACAACTATATTCTGTAAGTCCAAAAAAGTAGAGGGAATATTAAGCATATTAAGTAGATCTGGAAAACCTAAAAAGACCCAAGTGAACTTTGTGGCTAACCCAACTCTTGAAGGTAAACTGTCCTAAGTTAAAGATGTCTACTACAACTCTTAAAACAACTGCCACAAAAGCAAAATAAAGAGTTGTAGCTAGTATATCAATGAAGAAAATAAAGCAGAATCATTTTTAACAAGTCATTCAATGATTCCAAAAGAAGGCACTAAGTGAGTAGAAAGGGGGGGAAATGGATTGATAAAGAGAAAACACAGCAAGATGGCAGATTTAAATTCATGCATGTAAGTAATCACCTCAGTCAAAAGGCAAAGATTGTCAGACTGGAGAAGAAAGAAAGAACCAGCTGTATGTCATCTATTAAAATCACTTTAGATGTAAAGACAAATTGGTTAAACAATTGAAAAATAAGCTTCCAATTTAAATAAAATTATATTAAAGAAAAATAATGACCATGCTAATGCTAATCAAAAGAAATATGGGTAGCTATATTACTATCATAAAAAATACATTTCAATACAAAGAATATTACCAGAAATAAAGAGGATTACTTCATAATGATAAAGGAATCAATCCAACAAGGGGGAAAATGATTTTAAATATTTATGCATCTAATACAGAGCTTCCAAATATATGAATCAAAAACTGACAGTCTTGCAGGAGAGAAAAATCCATGACTGTAAAGAGCAGTTCAGTCTCTCTCTCCATGACGAAGCAAGTAGGCAGAAAATCAGTAATGTTCAAACCTTGTACAATACCGTCGACCAACTTGGCCTAGTTGACATTTATAGAACACTACATTCATCAACAGAATATCATTTTTTCAAGTGAATACAGAACGTGTTTTAGTAAAACTTGCCATAAAACAAGACTCAATAGATTTAAAGTTTCAAATCACATGAAACATACTCAGACCACAATGGAAATTAGAAATCATTAATTTAGACATACCTGGAAAATTCCCAAATATTTGGAAACTAACATGTTTTAAAAACAAAAACAGACCAAAAAAACACCCCATGGTTTGAACAAATAAGAATGAAAATTAGAAACTAGTCTGAACTGAATGGTGGTGAGAACACCCCTTATAAAGGCTGGGACTCTTAACACCTTGAAATACCATCTTGAAATCAGTGATTGGAGTTGAGAACTGTCTTTTCTTCTAATACAGATATTCTACTGCTATAAACTAAGCAGTATATTCTACTGTCTCACTAAGTATGGCTTCAGCTACATCTGCCAAATTATGACACGTGCTTTTTCCTCTGCGAGAGTATTATGAGCAACAATGTCAACTGACTTGCCAAAATTCAGTGATAAAATATCTATGACACTCCATGATCTCAGATATAACAATTACTCTATCAGAAACTTCTGTAGGAAATAAAGTTTGTCCTGTCTTACTGAATCCATGCTGTTCTCATCATCTGCTTTCCTCTAGATTCATTTTCTTTTTTTATAAATATGTATAGAACTCCTACTGCCTGGGGCAGCATAGAATGAGACCGTCTAGAAGACAAACTCCTGTTTGACCACTGTGTCCGAAAAGATTCAAAAATCAGCATCAAGTTCAGTAGGCTGTGGCCTCTAGAACTCTGTTGATTTGGGGCAAACACTGAGATCTCTCTGTCTGCTATCCATTCCTTGCAGGTTCCTGGCTATCAGAAGCCTGATTTTATTCAGGGTGATCTTTTGTCCAGCCATGAGAAAATAGTGAATCAAAGTATCTGAGTTAATGATGATAATCTTGCTTTCTACTGTTCTAAGTGTCCCTGCAGCCAAGATGGTCTTATGATCCAGTTCTGGGCAATGACACCTAAGAGAAAATCAGACTTGAGGATTTCTGGAAAAGTGTTTCTTTCCTGGTAAAAGGTAACTGATACATTTGGCATGTTTCTTTTTCAGTCTTCTCCCTATTTGCCCTGCAACTTATTACCCAAACCCCACACTGCCAGTCACACAGGACTGGTTTTTAAGCCACTGAAATCTTGTTTTCTGTTGCACGTCCTATCGCTCAGTCATGTCTGACTCTTTGTGACCCCATGGACTGTCACCCACCAGGCTCCTCTGTCCATGGGATTTTCCAGGCAAGCATACCAGCGTGGGGTGCCATTTCCCACTCCAGGGTATCTTCCCAACAAATTGCATTCCTGACTCATCTTTAATTTTTAAGCACAGTCCTGGCTGCTAGAATAACTCAGGATTATGGAGGGGAAAGAGTGTTGAGAAACAGTCCCTGCTAGTGTATCACCCTGGGGAATGGCAATGGATGTGACCTTGGAGCCTGCCATTTAGAAAGTAACTTAGGCCAGGAGAGAATGGGACCTCCGCCCGCTTCCCTGATTCACATTTACCACATTTATGACAGAACCGGTACTTCAATTTGACTGAAAATGGCTTCACAATAGACTAAGCTAAAAACTTCACCTGGTGGCTCAGAGGTTAAAGTGCCTGCCTCCAATGTGGGAGACCCAGGTTCGATCCCTGGGTCAGGAAGATCCCCTGGAGAAGGAAATGGCAATCCACTCCAGTATTCTTGCCTGGAGAATCTCATGGACGGAGAAATCTAGTAGGTTACAGTCCATGGGGTCGCAAAGAGTCGGACACGACTGAGTGACTTCACCTCACCTCACCTCAAAAACTTCAAATAAGCCAGGCAGGAGGCAGTCTAGCTTCTGGGAGAGTTGCCTTGGCATCTTCCTTCAAGCTCAGCAGAAGCCTTCAAGCTTCTGCTTGACAGAGCTGATAGCCCACCCCGACCCCAGGAAGGAAGGTGGGCAGCAAGCTTTTGGTCACTAGTAAGGCCTCCGGCCCTGATGGCTCAGCAGGTGAAGAATCTTCCTGCAATGCAGGAGACACAGGAGATGCAGGTTGGATCTTTGGGTTGGGAAGATCTCCTGCAGTGCAGGAGACACAGGAGATGCAAGTGGGATCCCTGGGTTGGGAAGATCTCCTGGGGTAAGAAATAGCTACCCACTCCAATATTCTTGCCTGAAAAATCCTATGGACAGAGGAGACCAGTGGGCTGCAGTCCAAAGAGTCAGACACGGCTAAGTGACTGTGGATGTGAGGGCCTCAGGGCAGGACACCGGCTCTAGAGTTGGAAGAGGGACACTGGATCAGTAACTGCTACAGCTGGCTAATTAAGGAATTAGCTCCCCAGCTAGTTGTTTGTTTGTTTGTTTGTTTGTTTTTCCAGTTTATAACTGTTAGCTCATCCTTAAGAAAGGAAAATTATTTCTCCTTCTTCAAGAGGTGTAGCCAGGCTCTGTGGTTTAAGTCCCAAGGTTCTGCTGAAGGAGCCTAGTCAGTGTCATTAGCAGTCTCTTTGTTCCTGAAAGAAGACAAAATCTGAAGGGACCTTTGCTTTCCCTGTGCAATCAAACTAGAATGGGTGAGAGGGAGAGGTTGTCTTGAGTAGGAGGGGTGGGGTGGGGAGAGTCCACGAGGCATGGACGCTGCAATGAAACTCCAACAGCACCTGGTCACCTGTGACCAATATTAGATAAAGTAATAGGAAGGGCCTCTCCAAGTGAGGAGCAGCTACGCTGAGGTGAGGATGTGAGAAGGATGAAAAGAAGACCAGAAAAGATCTTTCCAAGAAGAGGGGACTATACTTGCCAAAGCCCCGAAGGAAGACAGAGCTTGCAGAGAGAACTGGACAAAAGCAGGTTGGAGGAAGTGAGGAGGAAGGTGGTGGAAGGAGGGGTTGGGAAGACAGAAGGGGCCAGATAGAACAGGGCTTTTTAAGCTGTAGTAAGAAGTTTGGAAAATTAGAAATAAAGTGATCATGTGTCAGATGTTGAGGAGGAATCCACATGCCCTTTACCCTATAAAGATTAGAGAAGAATGCATCAAAACAAACCCAGGTCTCTGGACTCAGACAGCCTGGAGAGAGAAATGAGCCTTGATTCAGGAGCTTTGGGGTAAGCAGAGCCCTGCCTGGTGCAAATTTGCCTCAGAGCATCTAGGTAAGAGGTAAGTCAGTACATTTTGTAAGCTGCCACTCACTGGCAATTATTACATGCCAGGCACAGTTCTTAGTGCTTCATAGGCATGATCACAAGCGATTCTTGGCATTAGTCACTGTGCAGTATGGAAAAGAGCCCATGCCAGAGAGCCACCAGCGAACTTGGATAGAGTTCTACTCAGAAAGTTCTTAGAAGAACTGAAAGGACAAAAGGGGACAGTGAGGCAGCCCTTAGCAATAGAAGATCACTACCTGCCCTAGGGCTGGAGCCACAAAGTCAGGTGCTAACAGAGCCAGGAACCAGAACCAACTAGGCAACAGCTGGGACCAAGGAGAGACAGGCCACCCAAGAGGAGCTGAAATCACACTGGAGGTGTCCCTAGAGAAAGAAGGGGCCACCCTCTCTGGCTTTTACCCCTTTCTGGCCTCCCATCACCTGCCAGTCCTCCTGTTGGCCAAAGTAAACTGCAAGGGAGTCTAAGGAATGAAGGTGCAGGGGCTACCTCCCCCACTCACTCCCCAGACAAGGAGTAGAGTCAAGAAGGGTGGCAACTGGATCTGAAAGCAAACAGGCAAACAAGGTGCCTGTCTTCCAGGCAGCCCCATGAGCTAGGAACTATAAATCCCCATTTTCGGGCCGAAGAACTAAACAGACATTTCTCCAAAGAAGACATACAGATGGCTAACAACCACATGAAAAGATGTTCAACATCACTCATTATCAGAGAAATGCAAATCAAAACCACAATGAGGTACCATTTCATGCCAGTCAGAATGGCTGTGATCCAACAGTCTATAAGTAATAAATGCTGGAGAGGGTGTGGAGAAAAGGGAACCCTCTTACACTGTTAGTGGGAATGCGAACTAGTACAGCCACTATGGGGAACAGTGTGCTGCTGCTGCTGCTAAGTCACTTCAGTCATGTCCAACTCTGTGCAACCCCACAGACGGCAGCCCACTGGGCTCCGCCATCCCTGGGATTCTCCAGGCAAGAACACTGGAATGGGTTGCCATTTCCTTCTCCAATGCATGAAAGTGAAAAGTGATAGTGAAGTCACTCAGTCGTGTCTGACTCAGCGACCCCGTGGACTGCAGCCCACCAGGCTCCTCCACTCATGGGAATTTCCAGGCAAGAGTACTGGAGTGGGATGCCATTGCCTTCTCCGGACATTACTACTGAGCCTCAACTAAAGTTCAGAAACAAGAGAGAAAACTGATGGAATGATTGTAATACAGTATAGCTAATTAGCTCGTCCATTGTAGCCTTTGCTTTCTGGTTGAGTCTATAATACAGTGCTTCTTCTAAAGCCCGAGTGCTGTAATGACATGATTTGGAGAAAGGATACTAGAAGGATGCTTTGTTCTCCTATCTTGCAAATGACCACTCACTAATCCTGTTAACTGCTCCTGCCCTTAAAAAGAACATGTGAATATGAAACTGGATTAAAACCTTAGTTTTGTAGAATCACAGGAAGAAACTATCCCAAATATTAGGTTTTTAAAATAATCACTCAGGCAGACAACAACTTCCGAAAGTGTCAGAATTAGCTCCTTCATTAGATCCCTTGGTATGAAGACTTCGGTACCCAAACACAAACTGCCCAGATGGAAAATGAGCAATTGCTTGGGCATTAGTGATGCCATCTGACTGGCATTATGACTGGGCCTATATCTATGGACTTTGGGGTTTAAAGAAGGATTATTTGAATGACTTTACCTTCAGAAATAAAATCAGTGAGCTTCATTTGTTTGTAACACATACATTTGAGTATCTGCCTTATGTCATGTTCTATGTAATGCACAAGGCAAAGTGTTTAAGATACAAAAATAAACTAAAAAATAATATCTGTCCTTAAAGAACTTAAAGCCTACTGAGGGAGACAGATTAAGCAAAGGCCATGTATGTGAGGACTTTCTAAATGTCTAAGTCTATAACTTTTCATGTCTGTTGTTTACCCTCTTGTTGTTTTACAAAAGTAGCTAGCAATAAAATACTTACAATTTAAAGGATCTGTCTGTTTACGTTGGGAACCTATATTACTGCTTAAGATGTACATCTTAGAGTAGACCAAAGTCCAGAACACCCCTAGTGGCATTCCTTCAGTTCCATGAGTATGGCAAGCTCATTGCTGCTTTAAGACTTTTTCTACTAGCTGTTTCCTCAGCCAGGTATGCAAAGAAGCATTAAGACTGATCTGTCTTGGCCTGGGCATTCTGGCATGGGAGGCAAAGGAGACGGAGGAACTCTTAGAAAAATCACAGATAGGTTTCTAAGTTAAAAAATCTCTTTCCTAAAAGAACCACAAGGGACAATAAAGCTGTGACTATTTTCTAGGTAGAGCAGCCATTTGATTTGGGTTGAGGTACCTTTTCCTTTGGAATGTAATCTCCAGGGGAAAAATCTCCAGGGGAAAAACAATGCCTGACTGCAGCTCAGCAAACAAAGATACACAACAGTGGCTTCCAAACCCACTCATTGCCCACGACCTTACAGGAAAATATTCCTGAGTCAATAAAACGTGGGGAAAATGATGACACGTGATGCTACTGGAAATTTAAACACTGATTGCATATTTGATAATATTAAGTAATTATTGCTGTTTTAGGAATAATGGTGATATTGTGATAAAGCTTTTAAAAGATTATACTGAAATATTAGAGATTCAGTCACGTCTGGGATTTGCTTTAGTGTATTACTGGGGAGAAGAAAATGTCATGGGAGGAATATAAATAAAACAAGATTGGCCATGAATCGACAGCTAGATGTCTATTCTGTCTTTAGTACATGTTCAAAATTTTCATAAGAAAAAGTGTTTTTGAAAATGTGTTATAGAGTACATTAGTGGTGGGTGAGGGGATTGGTCTTGTTGATCACAGCTCCTATTCTGGAAATATCTGCTCTCTTTAGGAAGAAAGTATCTGATTAGAGTAA
>SJYC01001754.1:0-50073 GCA_006408675.1 Madoqua kirkii | reverse complement strand
CGACCCAGGAATCAAAGCAGGGTCTCCTGCATTGCAGGTGGATTCTTTACCAACTGAGCTACTGGGTTCCAGTCAGAGTTCTTCCATTTACCAGCTGTGTGACCCTGGGAAAGTTATTTAACCTCTCTGAGTCTCTGTTCTCTCATTTAAAAAGTGGATTTGCTACATATGTACACCTATGACTAATTCATGTTGATGCATGGCAGAATTGAAACCAATATTGTAAAGCAATTATCCTTCAATTCAAAATAAATTTTTAAAAAAATTTTAAGTGGATTTGCTAACATTCCCTTACTTACTGGGTTACTTTGAGGTAAAATGAAATAATGTATACAGATAATTAGCATATTGCCTGCCAAGTGGTGAGATTTACTAGATAGTAACTATTATTATGATTGTTGTTGGTCTCCTCTTGCATAGACTCCAGAGACAAAAGAGATACCCTATTCCTTTGAGCCAAAATCCTGGCAAAGTATTTGTCCTGAAACCTTCCAAACTCATTGAGCCATTAAAGTTGCTTTGTTCTGGGGAGAATGTCATGGTATTGGTCAGGATGGGCTAGGTTGCAATTCAGTAACAAATGTCTGAGTCTTGCAACAAAGATTATCTGCCTGTGCTTCATGGAAACTGTGGGTTATTACAGGGGCTTCTAAGGGCATTGAGGGAGGCTCCAGCTTGACATGCGCTTCCTCAGTTGCTGAGGCTGGGACCAGAGAGTGCAGTGAACCATGCACTAGGTCTTAATTCACACCACTTCTGTTCCCATTTCATTAATTCATCATATGTAAGCAAGACAGTGAAGAAGTATCATCCCACCATGTGCCCAAAACAAGGTAATTAAACATTTATGACAAACCCTAGCGACTATCAGAACCACCTCAGTGAAGCTTTCGATTGGGCTGAATAAAGCAAAGGCCCCAGTCTGGAAAGAAAAGATTCAGGAGCCTCTAACAGGCCAGAACTACCCTATATGACATTATAAAATGTTGTCTTTTTTGAGAAATGTTTTTATTGTGGTAAAATCACACAACATAAAACTATTTTAACCATATTTAACACTACATTTCAGTGGCACTAAGTACATTCACAATGTTGTACAACTCTCACCACCATCCATCTCCCAAATTTTTCACCTTCCTAAACTGAAACTCTGTCCCCATTAAACACAAAGCCCCCCTTCCCCCTTCCCATCCCACTGCCCCAGGCCAGTCCCTGGCATCTACCGATATACTTTCTGACTTGATGAATTTGACTATTCTAGGTACTTCATATAAGTGGAATCAAACCATATTTGTCTGTACCTTTTGTGTATTAGAATGCAGTTTTTAGGTTGACTTAATGTATGCCCTACAATCCCCCCCTGCCCCCCGCCCACCGCAACGTGTACATGTTTATCCCAGCCTCCCAATTTATCCCCCTTCTTTTCCCTGTTGGTGTCCATACATTCCTTCTATACATCTGTGTCTCTATCTCTGCTTTGCAAATAAGCTCACCTCTACTATTTTTTTCTAAAAGTTTGTCTTCGTTGTGCCTAGAATTGCACCTCTGAAGACATTATGTCTTTTAGGAAAACCTTTTCTTCCTAAATATTGCTGAAGTCCACTTCTCTGAAAACCACTGTCGGTTGTTGGAATATATGATCCAAGATGGTTTGTGAAGCTGAGTTGCTGACTGAAAACAAAGCATCTTGTCTCTGAAAGAGGGATCCTAATGTGGGCTAACTTGTGCTTGCCCAGACTTACCCAGGACCTTTCTACTATTGCATAACCTGCTGCCAGATTACTGAATAGTGATGGCTTGTTGAGCAAGCTCAAGCTCTGGGTGTTAGCCTTCTCTCAGCTTTCCCCATCAACCCCATGCCCTGCTGGGCCGCTTTCTACCTGCCTGAACCTTTCTTCTTGGCATCCTTTGCTAGCTCAAGGCCCTCCTTCATTCTCATTCCACACTCTGTCCTTAGCAGACCAGGAACCTGGGAACCTAGTTGTCCTTAACTTCTTCCCACATTCGATCCAATGCTAACATCTGACAGTTTTACCTCAGCTCTCAAACTCATCTCCTTTCATCTTCCTCTCTACCTGAACTGTGTCATTTGAGGACCTGATCATCTTCCCTGGAAGCATAACAGCTAACAACTAGGACACCTCATGTCTGCCTCCTACCCATCACCCTCCCAAACATGCCACACATCAGCCAGGATAAACACTTGAAAGTACAACACAGACAGTGGCAAACACCTCCATTTCTCTGCCTGATCCCCACTCCAACTGATGAAAAATCTTTTCAATTATTCCTTTAGAACTGCCAGTGCCTGGCACATTCCATCCTTGTTAATCTCACCACCCTCATCTCCTTCCACTTGCCCTCTTTTTCTCTGACTTCAGTCACCGTGGCTTTCTTTTAGTTCCTAAGAAAAAGGGACTCTGCTCTCCCTTTGCACAAACTACCTTCTCTGCCAGCAGTGGTCTCCCCCACAGCCCTCTTTTTCCACCCACTCATACTTCATAATATAGTTTAAATCTCACCTCCTCAGGAAAAGCTTTTTGACCCTCAGACTAAGGCAGGTCCCCTGTCATACACTTCTTCTCCAGGGAACATATCACAATTATAATGAAAATTAATTGTAGAATTAGCCATATATAATTAGCCATCATCTCTCCCTCTTAAATGTCTATCTTAACATCTTCCATCCCCTTCCTTTGTATCCCTAGCACCTAATAGTGCCTTGTGCAAAACAGATGCTTAAGATCTATTTGTTAAATGTCTAAATACAAGATACAATTAATTAACAATTTAAAAAGGAGGCAGAGACATTACTTTGCCAACAAAGGTCTGTTTAGTCAAGGCTATGGTTTTTTCTGTGGTCATGTATGGATGTGAGAGTTGGACTGTGAAGAAAGCTGAGTGCCAAAGAATTGATGCTTTTGAACCATGGTGTTGGAGAAGACTCTTAAGAGTCCCTTGGACTGCAAGAAGATCCAACCAGTCCATTCTGAAGGAGATCAGCCCTGGGATTTCTTTGGAAGGAATGATGCTAAAGCTGAAGCTCCAGTACTTTGGCCACCTCATGCGAAGAGTTGACTCATTGGAAAAGACTCTGATGCTGGGAGGGATTGGGGCAGGAGGAGAAGGGGACGACAGAGGATGAGATGGCTGGATGGCATGACCAACTTGAAGGACATGAGTCTGAGTGAACTCCGGGAGTTGGTGATGGACAGGGAGGCCTGGCGTGCTATGATTCATGGTGTCACAAAGAGTTAGATACGACTGAGCAATTGAACTGAACTGAACTGAAAGGAGGTGTGAATGGCTTTTATACCTGTCAAGAGTCCTGGACACAGATAGCTCCAGGGACAGAAATATTCAAGGAGAGGTATATGAACCTAGAGTTTTGGGGGCTCAGGACTCACGTGTCTTGGGGAAGGCATGTACCCAGTCTGATAGGAAGGTAGGAAGCAGATTTCCCATTCCTCTCCCATACCCACTTCCTGAGCCATAGTAGTGGGAACAACATAATGCAAGGGAGAGCAGGGGCCCAGCTCCTCAGTGGTAACCAGCAACACAGTGGGAGGTGGTCCCCCATGGATAAGAGCGCTGCAACCAGGAGCGAGGCAAAGCGCACAGGTGCCCAGTACACTCGAAGGAAGGAATTGGAAAACACTTGAAAGGGAAAGCTAGACATGGCTAGAGACAGACATATTTTTATTTTTCTTCTCCTAGAATCAGTCTTTGTCAAAAAGGAAAAAAAAATTATTGAAGAGGACAAGGAGAAACAAAATGACTCTACATTTATTCTTTTTTTCTGATGAGTTCAAAGTCAGCTAGAAACTTACTTATTAAGTCTAATTAGAGGAAAGATCAACTGCAGTTCAACTAAGGCTCATTTTTAGAACACTTAAATATATTTACTTCCATTACTTTTGGGGACGTAGACGTTCTAAGATTTTCTTTTGAGAAAGTTATTCTGCTGAGTATTCTAAACATACTCCTTAAAACTGTCTCTCTTAACTTACAGTTTTCCCAAAAGAAAATCTGTCCAAAGTGAAGAGTGTTATCAACCCAGTTTCCAGTGATCTAAATTACCTGACATAGAGTGAAACCCCAGTAAGTATATTACAATTGACTGTTGCTGCTGCTGCTGCTAAGTCGCTTCAGTCGTGCCCAACTCTGTGCAACCCCATAGACGGCAGCCCACCAGGCTCCCCCGTCCCTGGGATTCTCCAGGCAAGAACACTGGAATGGGACTGTGGCTGTAACCAAATATTTTCTGCCAGTCATCATCATATTCCTCCATAAAATATTTGAAATTTGTTGGAAGGGTGACCTTCAACATGACGTAAGGTATTAAATAACAGGCTTTCCGTAATTGAGGGTCGTGGGTTGAAATCCTCTCTCCTAGGCCCACTTTGTCATTCTGCTGGCTTGGTGTGGGATTAAGTCTGACCCATCACTCAATTAAGATAGTTTATACATCACCTGTTCCTGTTGCATATTCAATTTTGCTTAGAAGATGGCAAAACATTTCCCCCTTCATGAAATTATGTCAAGTGTTTTTTTCCCAGAGGGTCTCTGTTCTAGCCCTGTGTTCCTATCTTACCTCTGTATGTAAATTTAGCCCACATTCATGAATTGCCACTAGAGGATACAGGTGGGATAAAAACAAACCTTAATATCCGCAATGTTGGTTTTCCTATAGATTATTTATAAGTGATTTTCTTAGCGAACTGGCCATCTAAATTTCTAGGTCACCTGCTCATTAATTGTTGAATAAATATAATCTAGGCAAAGGGTGAATGATATCTAAAGTCCCGTCAACTGATCAACTCCTGGAATGAAAGAACTTTAGCCTCCCAAAGATAAGGTTTAGCTATCTTTAAGCTCTACAGGGCGATAGCATGCCTTATGTACACAGCAGAAATTTCTTAGTGATAATAATAGCTACAATAATAAAATTATCTACTTGGTCAGTCACCAAGTAGATTCAGCTAAATGCTGAATCATTTATAAACCATTGTGATTCAGCTAAATGCAAATTAAGTAGTCAGCTGGCTCTCCTCTTCACATGACCTGCAATCTGCTTTTATTTATGAAACCAGAGCTGCCACCTTTAAAAATCCTGTCATTAATGAATTCTGGGTTTCATGGTTACAACATGGGCACTATTCGGACACATCCAAAATGATAATTATTCTGAGCTATTAATTACAGCTGGACAAACTATATTATCCAGAACAATGAAGGGTCTTGGGATGCTGATATAAAACTTAATGTATGGTTTTAATCTGTGCGTGTTCCATTTCCCTCATCTGTAAAACGAGACTAATAATTGTGCAGACTTTATAGAGTTACTCTGAGGAATAAGAGTTAAAATCCATAAGGCTCTAGGACGATGTCTGTGAGAATTATATAATGTTTGCAGTCATGATAAGAATTCCCAGGAAAATGTGCGGGTCCTCTAAAAGGAAGGCTGCATTTGATCCAATTATCAGTCCCACTTGCTTTCACAGATCATGCTTGATAAATGTGATCTTTGAGAATCACCGGCTTCCCCAGCTCCAACTCAACCAATTTTCCTTTTCCACTTAGAAAAGTTCTAGAATTTTCCTTTGAAACTCACACTACAGATTGAGTCAGTAAAGTCTTTAAAGCCGTAGTTTGTAACTTCTTGGAATCAGGGAACACTTTGAGAGTCTAATGAAACTCTAGACTCTCTCCTTTTAAAAAAATGTATATGTAAAAGGTTTCTATTGCATTTCAGGGGGCTCATGACCCCCATCCATGATCATTTATGGACCCCAGATTTTAAGAATCAGTGTTTGAAAGCATGGAAGAGAGCCACCTTCAAATCTTGCTCTTTTAACAATGTCTGAAACAAAATGAGACAGAAGCACATACTTGCACATTGTAAAGGAAGTATTAATTACTGTTAGCCAGGAGAGAAGGGCATCAATAAATAAAGGGTTTTGATGAGGGATAAAGATAATGAAGGAGGAGGAGAATGACGAAGAGAACGCGAGAGGGAGGAGGAGTCACCCCAAGAGAATCCGGGTTGATAGCTAAATGCACATTTTTACGTGTAAGTGAGCCACATATGCAGCAGGGCTTTGAACTGACAAATACTGTATGACTGTTATTATTGGCAACTCAAGGCAGTTTATCTGATTGTATCACAGCTTTCTTTTCAACCTCAAACAGGTACAATATTATCACTAGGGTTCTTCACCCCTGTTCCTTGGCTGACATACAAAAGAAATGCTAATTATGGGAACTGAGCTACGGTTTTGAGTGACCCTAGGGACCAAATGATTATCTGGTTGTCTTAAGTTGTGGGAAATTTGTTAGGGGGTTTTAAAATTACATTAACTGTTTTTTTACCTTAAGTGCTCCACCTGGAGAAGCATTCAAGTCTCCTGATAAAGAATGATTTCAAAGAGGTAATAGCATCGGCCAGAAGACCTTTGGGGTGAGTGAAAGGTACTGTAAGGAGAAAGGCCCAAGCAAGATGGGTGTGCCCAGCTGGGGTGGTGTGATGGGTTTGCCGCTCCGATTCCAGCTCACTAGGTCCCCTACTCTTCTCCTGTTTCTAACAGTGATGCATGCCAGAAGCCAAAAAGGAAGAATAATATAATTACAACAAAGGTCACAGAACGAGGCCAAGCACTTGGTTACATTTCTGCCCCATTACAATCTTAGATTGCATCCATGCCTCTCTAAAAGCCGTCTTCCCAGGGTCTGCAAGCAATGACATATTCTTACCTGTGCTGAGCTCTGCTGCTTCGTCTTCTACCATCATCGCCCCTGCTTACTGGGCCCCAGTCCCCAAGGCCATCACTTTGCTCTTGGACCATCCCAAGCGCACCTCTGGCTCAGGGCTTCTGTATTTATTGTCTCGGCCAGGAACATTCCTTCTCTAGATATTTGCATGGCTGACTCATTCTTATGTTTAAGTCTCAGCTCAGGTAGCAGCTGAGCTGACTCTGTCCCCTGCCTTGCCACCTTCCTTCATACTATCCTGTTTTATTTATAGCACTCATCACCAGCTGGAAATAACCTCTTGATTTGTTTTCTTCATATTGTCTGTCTTCCCCATTAGAACGTAAGCTCCATGAGAGTGGGTATCATCTATGCCCTGGCCACAGCTGCGCCACCGGAGGCTTAGGGCAGGGAAAACACTAAGGCATGTATTTGTTGGCTAAAGGAATGAATGATCATCATAACAGCTACATTTATTGAGCTCTTTGTGCCAGGCACAGAGTTGGCCACTTTTTATAAATACGATCTCACTGAATTCTCACGGCTATCTCCAAGGTGAGTCTTTCTTATCCCCATGGTGCAGATTAGGTATCAGAGAGGTGATGAGGCTTTTCCAATATCCAAGCGAGTGAGTAACTAAGACCTGATTTGAACCAAGGTGTTTTTAACTCCAACGCAGACACACTAAATTAGGAATCAGTAGGCTTTTTTTTTTTTTTCTATAAAGGGTCAGATCATAAATATGTAAGGCTTTGCAGGGTCTCTGTCACAACTACTTGACTCTGTTGTAGAAAACATCCATGACAAGACATGAACAAGGCAGTGTGGCAGCGTGCCAGCACAACTCTGTTTACAAGCCGGGGAAGGGTTTGGCCTGCAATTTACAGATCCCTCCTTTAAGTCATAATTCTGGCTATACTTTCCTAGAAGGAAATTAAACAAAAGAGGAGGAGGGGAGTAAAAGAAAAACATCACAACGTGTGCTCATCAAATAAGAAAGACAGCAAGTGAATTAACTAAGTTTAAAAAGGCAAAATAGACAATGAAATTCTAGTGGGAGTTATGACTCTACTAATTCAACTGTTCAACTGAAGTATAACCATCACTGAAGATAACAGGAGAGTTTGATGCAGACAGGGAAGCCTGGTGTGCTGCAGTCCGTGGGGTCGCCGAGTCAGACATGACTGAGCAACTGAACAACAGGTATTCTGTTTGAACCACGGTCCCATTCACATTGTAATGACAGGTTATCTCACCTGCCAACATGCGAACAGACTCACATAACCTCCATCCCAGCAGGCCCATGGTAGGCAAGACTGAAGGACAAAGTAAGCCAAGGCATTCTGATTGCTAAAACTCTTCCTGTCTCCACCACTGAGCCTGAAAACTTCAGTCTTTTCTTCCCAAGCAAATGTCTGAGTTCACTGGCAAGAAGTGAAAGACATGAATCACAGGTCGGAGCAAACCCAGAGACATCTCTTGAAGCCTTATTGAGGAAGTGAATATACGGGGTGCCCAGCTATTTAATCAGAGTGGCTCTCGAGCCTGAATATCAGCATTAAAGCAAAAGATCAACTCTCCAGAACCTTGAGCCTGGGTTGAAAGGTAAGAGCTGAACTTTGGGAAGGTGGGAGGCAGGAACAAAGGTAGTTTCTATAGTGCTTAGCTGGTATGTGAGCAAAGGCTGGTGTGGGCTGGAGCCGTGGAGGACAAGGCCTCCTCACTGCACAGCTTTTTTCTTGGGCAGCCCTAAGGCATTAGAAACACTGTAGATAAAAACTCTTATTTCTCTCTTACCCTGAAGAAAGAATCCCCCTGGAAACAATATATGATTCTTATCTTAGACCAGTAGGTGAATTTTCCTCAGTCTGTATGCAATTTTCTAAATATGGGCTTTAAATGTTTGAAGAATGACAAAGATTCAAACCTTAGTTACAGTCCTGAACCTTCTCTTCTCCGAGGCCCGCATGTGTGTTTCTTGTAAAATCCATTTCTCATAAGAATGCTGCTGAGTCAGTTTAACCAGAGTTTCCACCTTTAACCTCTGATTAGGTTCCTCTGCCATCCCCCCCAGGTGATATCCGATACCATAGACTTTCAGCAAAGAATCCTATGAGGTCAGTCCACCCAGAATCCCCCTCATCCATGTTTCCTGTTGGCAATTTTCTACCCACTGACACCTAACCTACTCTTTAGCTATAAATCCCCACTTGTGCAGGCTGTACTGGACAAGTGTACCCTCTCTCCCCCCTACTGCAAAATCCCATTACGGTGGTCCCTATATTTATCACAGTGGTCTTGAGTAAAGCCTGCCTTGCCACCTTGAACAAGTGTTGTTGAGCACTTTCTTTTCCCTTCTAACACAGAAAGGCAGCTCCAGCATGGTAGAACCAGCATCTGAAGGGGAATCTAGAGATGCAAGATCTGTGTTAACAAACAATGATGTCCTGGGTACCTCTTCCCACTCTCTTTTTCTGAGCCTATTTTCTTATCAGTAACATAGCAAGTCAGTTTCACACCTCTTCATTCATCTTTTTGTGGTCTGTTTAACATCTACGATATGTATTGTTTTTAATAGTCATATTTAATTTCCTTTCTACTATTATAAAAATTGATTTCTATCAAATACTTGGTATTTACCAGAATTGTGCCATATGCTTTCCGTATGTTCTTATAGTTAATTCTCACAACATCCCTATGAGGAGGAACCCTTCTGATTGCAGACTCATCAGTATGACAGCTCAGGTTTAGGAAGGTAACATATATTGCCCAAGACCAACTGGAAAGTAAGGGGCAGAGTTGGAATTGGAGCGTGAAACTTTTCCCTTTGAGAAGTGCACTGTCTTCAGAGCCCTGGCGCCCCTGGTCTCTAAATGGAGAGGAAAAATGCAGATTCAAACTCTCTTACCTAACTTTTTATTACTGCACCACCATTTCTCTCACTGGTCAGTCTACAAAAGACCAGGGTGTTTTTCCTGGGGGAGATAGTGCTGGACCTGCCAGGGATGCTCAGTGCATGGGCTTTGCCCTTTGAGACATTTAAAACCCAGGAGAGATGATAAGACCCATGACTTTATCCATGCCCCAGGAGTCCTGATAGCCCACAAAGTGAGGGTTCTCTCATCCTCAGTTCCTTACAGTCATTTCTGTGCTAAACTAACAGCAAACAATGGGATCTGCGAATCTCCAGTTATTGGAGAATCTTTTCTCTTTGCTAAGGAGAGGCAGTCCCTCTATGGATGGACCAAGTCAACTTAGGTCTAGTGATACAAGCCCTCCTTGAAACTAACAGTTAGAGATTTATTTTTTGAAATGACATATCCCTATTGGCTCGACAGGGAGGAGTTTCAGGCGCATGGTAGGATAAGAGCAGATTCCCAGAAACAGAAGAGCAAGGCTGGCAAAGTTACTCCTCTGAGCAGAGCTGGCGCCTGGGGCGGGGGAGAGAAAAGAGGAGTGATTTTAATTATTGAATGTCTCTTATGATCTATGTGCGTTTATATACACTAAGCATTAGGTCCTCACAACGATGTATACCATTTCTATTTTACAGATGAGGCTAGCAAGACAGACAATGGGAATTTGCTGTACGACTCAGGGCACTCAAACAGGGGCTCTATAACAACCTAGAGGGGTGGGATGGGGAGGGAGATGGGAGGGGGGTTCAAGAGGGAGGTTCAAGAGGGAGGGGACATACGTATATCTATGGCTGATTCACGTTGATGTTCGGCAGAAACCAACAAAATTCTATGAAGCGATTATCTTTCACTTAAAAATAAATACATTTTTAAAAAAGAACATCGTTTCAATAAAAACTAAAAAAAAAAAACAACCTAAAATAGGACTTCCAGTTCTTTTTTTTTTTTTTTTCAATCTTTACCTCAGTGCCTGTGTAGACACCTTCCTATGCTAATTCAGATTTTCATGAAGCAAATGGCACTGGAATACCAGTATATTTAGGCTGTAAAAACTAATATAGTACAGAACATACAGTTGGAGCTCAAATAAAATGGGATGAATTAACAACTCCTAATGTGGTTTCAGACTTTATTTTGGGGGGCTCCAAAATCACTGCAGATGGTGACTGCAGCCATGAAATTAAAAGACACTCACTCCTTGGAAGAAAAGTTATGACCAACCTAGATAGCATATTCAAAAGCAGAGACATTACTTTGCCAACAAAGATCTGTCTAGTCAAGACTATGGTTTTTCCTGTGGTCATGTATGGATGTGAGAGTTGGACCGTGAAGAAGGCTGAGTGCCAAAGAATTGATGCTTTTGAACCGTGGTGTTGGAGAAGACTCTTAAGAGTCCCTTGGACTGCAAGGAGATCCAACCAGTCCATTCTGAAGGAGATCAACCCTGGGTGTTCTTTGGAGGGAATGATGCTAAAGCTGAAACTCCAGTACTTTGGCCACCTCATGCGAAGAGTTGACTCATTGGAAGACACTGATGCTGGGAGGGATTGGAGGCAGGAGGAAAAGGAGACGACAGAGGATGAGATGGCTGGATGGCATCAGTGACTCGATGGACGTGAGTTTGAGTGTACTCCGGGAGTTGGTGATGGACAGGGAGGCCTGGTGTGTTGCGATTCATGGGGTCGCAAAGAGTCAGGCACGACTGAGTGACTGAACTGAACTGAACTGAATGTGGTTTCTCAAACCTAGATGTCATCTGATCCAATAGTTCCCCACTGGGGATATTTGGAAATATCTGGAGACACTTCTTGTTGTCACAAAAGAGTGGAGGTATGCACTGGTATCCAGTGACTAGGAGGCTGCTAGCATCCTGCAATGCACAGGACAGATCCACAAAAAAATTATGACCCTTAACATCAACAGTGCCAAGGTTGAGACATTCTAATCCAACCAAACGTGTTTCACTAGGAAACCATGACCCAGAGAAATGATGAGACTAGTCCAGGGCCATACATCAATAGCTGGTTGATGACATACCGTGGAACTTTCTACAACTGTTTCTTGCCAGACCTCAAGGCTAACCAGCCAGAAGGCTGCCTATGGTAAGAGAGAGGGGTTCAGTGGGAAGGAAAGGTCATGTTGGCACGATGGCCCAGGTAAACCAAACATAATCACACCAGCTCAAAAGGACCACAGCTCTACAGTCTGGGCCATCCCCTGAAAAAGCAGCAAGGAAGGTTCTGGAACTAGGAGACCAGAACTCAGAACACAGAGTATTCACCTGGAAGCCTTTACTGCCCACCAGATTCATCTTCCCACTCCTTCATCTTCCCACTCCTTCCTTTCCTTAGGGTTGCAAACCAAACACAACCATCAAGTCAAAAAAATTTTTTTTCTTTTAATAATTAAATAGGCAAGTTAAAAATATTAATGATTAAGTGGTCATATTAGGTCAAGTAGAAATTGCCAAAAAACTGAGTCTCTCTAAAACATTATTAGTCATTTGCATTGTCATTGTCACCATCAACAACTTTTTTACATCTTATGTGTCCAGAGACATGCTGGGACCCAGGGGAGAGATGGGCAGAAGGAGAAGAGAGTCTCCACTGGAAACACACAGAAGTTATACCCTTGACCCCAAAACGCACTAAGTCCAAATGCGAGGGTCTCCTTTGTGATGGCCAGCACAGAGCAAGGCCACATTGCAAAACGGGTCAAGCAAAGCACTTCTTACAGCTAACTAGCTAAACCTTGTATGAGTCACTCATTTTAAATACCTTTTAACACAAACATTCAACTTTAGCCCAAGAATTTGGACTTTACCACCTTGTATAATATTACTGCGATTGGGTTTGCTTGGTGGACATTTCCTTCTATCCATCAAGCTTCACCATCCCCATGGAAAAGAAATGCAAAAAAGCAAAATGGCTGTCTGAGGAGGCCTTACAAATAGCTGTGAAAAGAAAAGAGGCAAAAAGCAAAGGAGAAAAGGAAAGATATACCCATTTGAATGCAGAGTTCCAAAGAATAGCAAGAAGAGATAAGAAAGCCTTCTTCAGCGATCAATGCAAAGAAATAGAGGAAAAGAACAGAATGGGAAAGACTAGAGATCTCTTCAGGAAAACTAGAGATACCAAGGGAACATTTCATGCAAAGATGGGCTCGATAAAGGACAGAAATGGTCTGGACCTAACAGAAGCTAAAGATATTAAGAAGAGGTGGCAAGAATACATGGAAGAACTGTACAAAAAAAGATCTTCATGACCCAGATAATCATGATGATGTGATCACTCATCTAGAGCCAGACATCTTGGAATGTGAAGTCATGTGGGCCTTAGAAAGCATCACTACAAACAAAGCTAGTGGAGGTGATGGAATTCCAGTGGAGCTGTTCCAAATCCTGAAAGATGAGGCTGTGAAAGTGCTACACTCAATATGCCAGCAAATTTGGAAAACTCAGCAGTGGACACAGGACTGGAAAAGGTCAGTTTTCATTCCAATTCCAAAGAAAGGCAATGCCAAAGAATGCTCAAACTACCGCACAATTGCACTCATCTCACATTCTAGTAAAGTAATGCTCAAAATTCTCCAAGCCAGGTTTTAGCAATACGTGAACCATGAACTCCCTGATGTTCAAGCTGGTTTTAGAAAAGGCAGAGGAACCAGAGATCAAATTGCCAACAGCTGCTGGATCATGGAAAAAGCAAGAGAGTTCCAGAAAAACATCTATTTCTGCTTTATTGACTATGCCAAAGCCTTTGACTGTGTGGATCACAAGAAACTGTGGAAAATTCTGAAAGAGATGGGAGTACCAGACTACCTGACATGCCTCTTGAGAAATCTGAATGCAGGTCAGGAAGCAACAGTTAGAACTGGACATGGAACAACAGACTGGTTCCAAACAGGAAAAGGAGAGCGTCAAGGCTGTATATTGTCATCCTGCTTATTTAACCTATATGCCACGTACATCATGAGAAACGCTGTGCTAGAAGAAATACAAGCTGGAATCACGATTGCTGGGAGAAATATCAATAACCTCAGATATGCAGATGACACCACCCTATGGCAGAAAGTGAAGAGGAGCTAAAGGGCCTCTTGATGAAGGTGAAGAAAGTTGGCTTAAAGCTCAATATTCAGAAAACGAAGATCATGGCATCCAGTCCCATCACATCATGGGAAATAGATGGGGAAACAGTGGAAACAGTGTCAGACTTTATTTTGGCGGGCTCCAAAATCACTGCAGATGATGACTGCAACCATGAAATTAAAAGACACTCACTCCTTGGAAGAAAAGTTATGACCAACCTAGACAGCATATTCAAAAGCAGAGACATTACTTTGCCAACAAAGGTCCATCTAGTCAAGGCTATGGTTTTTCCAGTGGAAAATTCTGAAAGAGATGGGAGTACCAGACTACCTGACATGCCTCTTGAGAAATCTGAATGCAGGTCAGGAAGCAACAGTTAGAACTGGACATGGAACAACAGACTGGTTCCAAACAGGAAAAGGAGAGCGTCAAGGCTGTATATTGTCATCCTGCTTATTTAACCTATATGCCACGTACATCATGAGAAACGCTGTGCTAGAAGAAATACAAGCTGGAATCACGATTGCTGGGAGAAATATCAATAACCTCAGATATGCAGATGACACCACCCTATGGCAGAAAGTGAAGAGGAGCTAAAGGGCCTCTTGATGAAGGTGAAAAAAGTTGGCTTAAAGCTCAATATTCAGAAAACGAAGATCATGGCATCCAGTCCCATCACATCATGGGAAATAGATGGGGAAACAGTGGAAACAGTGTCAGACTTTATTTTGGCGGGCTCCAAAATCACTGCAGATGATGACTGCAACCATGAAATTAAAAGACACTCACTCCTTGGAAGAAAAGTTATGACCAACCTAGACAGCATATTCAAAAGCAGAGACATTACTTTGCCAACAAAGGTCCATCTAGTCAAGGCTATGGTTTTTCCTGTGGTCATGTATGGATGTCAGAGTTGGACTGTGAAGAAGGCTGAGCGCCGAAGAATTGATGCTTTTGAACTGTGGCATTGGAGAAGACTCTTGAGGGTCCCTTGGACTGCAAGAAGATCCAACCAGTCCATTCTGAAGGAGATCAACCCTGGGATTTCTTTGGAAGGAATGATGCTAAAGCTGAAACTTCTGTACTTTGGCCACCTCATGTGAAGAGTTTACTCATTGGAAAAGACTCTGATGCTGGGAGGGATTGGGGGCAGGAGGAGAAGGGGACGACCAAGGATGAGATGGCTGGATGGCATCAGTGACTCGATGGACGTGAGTTTGAGTGAACTCCGAGAGATGGTGATGGACAGGGAGGCCTGGTGTGCTGCGATTCATGGGGTCGCAAAGAGTTGGACACGACTGAGCAACTGAACTGAACTGATCAAGCTTCAGGGGGAGATTTTCAACGCTCTAGATAATACCTGGAATGGCAGAGTAAGCAAATGCAATATGAGACTTCATCCAACCAGAGCAGATGCTTGGACCCCAAGGCCTTCTAAGCTATGAATGTAGACAGAGGGCCCCTCAAAAGGCAATTTTGAGCTAGAGTACCAGCATCTTTTCCAGTAAGTCTGTAAGCTGCATCTCAGTGGAAGATGGGGATCTCAGTTAACACAATTCTGCAAGATCAACCTTTATCTTGAAATTTTAATGAAAAATTAAACATCCTGATAACACTAAGTACTAATGGCTTTTATTTCCATTGCAACTGCTTTCTGAGATGGATAATTCCCTTTTAGATTTTCATGAGTTTGACCCAGAAATTGGATATTCAAGGCATTAAACATACAGGAGCCTGGGCCGCCAAGAAAACAGTAGAGTCTATTTAAGGATTGGGCTGCCACAGGCAGCTAAGTGTCTTGGGGAAGTGAGTGGAATTTGAATACAGCAGCTCTGCCACTCTGCTACGGACTGGAAAATCAGATACTAAGACAGATGCCCTAGGGGCTCCTGCTTGGGTTTGGACATAGGTGCTACTTTCAGTGATGAGCAGCTTTTTGGGCAATGATTCCCAAGCGTTGAACTATTGCATTTTTTATTCAGCCCAGTCAAAATATTCAAATTCAACTCAGCAGAAATTGACAGTCTACAAACATCATCATGAAATGAAAGAAAAGAATGTTTTAACAGCCCAACAAGCAGGACCAACAGCTTCTCAGAACAATGGGAAATTTCTCAAATTGAATATCCATGGCCATCTTAAAGAGCTGCTACTTTGTCCTCAGTTCTTATGTCACCATTGACTAGAAAAACTTCATAGACCAGCACCTCTCTGCAGTCTGGAGTCTGGGTATTGTGAGCACCCCTGGAGTTGTGTGAAGAATTAGGCTTGAGACTCAGCTTAAACAGAGAAGATATTCCAGGGCAAGGATAGGGAGGAGTGAGGGGGTGAAAATGGGGGGACAGCAGTTCCCCTGAGAATAAGCTGCTCTGCTCTAGGGTGGCACTCTGCACCCTGTAAGGCCACAGTACGCTGCTTGCTTAATTACCCATCTCTTCCACTGGGCTTTGAGTTCCTTGAGAGCATTGTCTGCGCCCTGTTGCCCCGGGCCACAGAGCTAATTAGATGTGGTTGTGTGGCAAGGGGGCACTGGGAGGAGCAATGGCAAAGCACAAGGGACACACAGTGCTGCTCCAAGGACCCATATGACCTGAGGACTTGGAGGGCCCGTTTTCGGTTATCTAATCATGCATGCAGTTTCTGCCTGGTGGAGTGAAAGGGGCTCCACCTCCATCCTACCTGGCAGACTCATCCTGAGTATCAGCCCACAAGACAATTAAAATGTGCCCAGGAGGAGCCTGGTGGAGGTCAGGATTGCTGCTGCTCGGGACAGGTGCCAGGAGACCACTGAGCGATGGCTCAGGTCGGATCCCTTGGTCCCTGAAGCTGTTTGGGCAGGAGCAGGGCTTCAAGTGGGAGCAACCAGCCTCCTGCCCACTTGCTGCTCCATCCTCCTGTTGTTGCCCTACTGCCAAGACTGAGAAGGGTTCTCAGTTCCAAGGTTTACACTTTTCCCAGGCCCTTGATCCTCATAGTCACATTCTGGAATTGACTCAAAGGAAAACATCATTGACACTGTTACCAGGAGCTCCCAGGGTTAAGATCCACAACAAGCTCCCCTTCCCTGCAGAGAAAGTCCAGCCCACAGGAAAATGGATGTTGCATTCTTTCAAGACTCACTTTGGGTGTTTTGTTTGTTTTGGTTTCTTTCTTTCTTTCTTTTTTTTTTTTTTTGTCAACCTGATTTCTGGCAGGACGCTGAAGCCCAATAGACAGAGCTAACCTCAGCTGAACTTCCTGCCAGCCTCACCGGCCACTGGATGAAGCCAGATGCAAAGCTCACCCAGCAAATGCGCTGAGAGAAGGGGAGGGGAGGCTGGGGAGACAACACGGGAGCCCAGGAGTGACGATCGAGCGTTTTCATTAGCTCACTCAGTGTGACAACCAGGAGCCCCGTTAAACATCTGAAATATTGCTCAGCAGCTGAAGAACTAGGTTCCACATTGATGGGATTAGCGAGGGTGTGGGTTCTGGGAACTGAATGGTGAAGGTGAGTTTCCCATTGCAAACATCCTGCCATTTCCCTCTTTTGACCTGAAGGGGAGAATTGACCTCAGGGTACCACTCGCTCTTTAAAGGCTTATTGGAAATGGTCTCGTCTGGTGTGTTATTTACGACATGGCATCTCTTTTCCTTTATCAACATCCAGTCTTCTGTGACTCTCCCACCAAACAGGGTCTGAAATGCTGAATCCAGGTGAAGACAGTTACGTGCCTTAAGCTATCAATCCTGCTGCCTGCTACCTAGTGCCATGACTGCTCGCTTCAGCCAACACCGGCTAAATCACTGATAGCCCTGGGAGGTCCTACGAAGCCTTGTGTGACCAGCAAGCAACAGGTGGGAGTTGGCTAGCAGACACGAAAGCAAAAGAACAAAGCCCCAGCTACGGAAGAGGGGCTGGAGGGAGAGCTGATTTGTTTCTGAAGGTCCTGGGCACAAGGTCCCCAGTGGGAAGGTGGAGAAGAACTGAAGACGTTGACCCTGTTCTTTCAGGAACCTGAGACTGACCATTTCCTTTCATCACTCTCTGCAGGCTCAGGCTTCCGGTCACCTCCCGGAACTTCTGGCTTTGTCTGGAAAAAATGCTAACCAGCTCCTTACAAGAGCTGTCACTGAAGCCCCGGCCAGAGGGCTCACAAAAGACACTGTGTGCAGTGGGAAAGGAACATGATGCTCCTGGGAGGCTGAGTGGGTGGGGAAGCGAGGCAGTCCTGTGCGCACTGCTGGGCAGCCAGAGATGATGTGCCGGCCCGAAATACTCGCCCCGCCCCTGCCCTCTCCTCCCGCCTGTCTGTGCTTGGAATTTCACCTCCAGAGATGACCGCCCCAGGTGGGTTAGTCATCCAGGATAGAGGTGTAGGAACCTGGGGGAGAAAGACACAGAGAACCTGTTTTCTGCACCCTCGGTCACCCCTGCCATCCCTGGGAAGGGGTTAGGGATTTTCAGCTGATAGAAACAATCCCAGGGGGGAGAGGATACTGGACTCCAGCGACCGGCCAGCTGCTCCTCTGTCCTCTTGGAGTTTGGGCCCCGCCTCTCTCCAGCAGTGGAGGCAGCCAGGTGGAAGAGCACTGGACAGGGAGGCAGGAGGCCCCTGCTTCATCTGCCTCAATCTTGCTGCAGGTCAAGGAATCGTCAAACACCGGACAGCAGCAACTTAGACTTAGGAATCACTCAGCTCATCAAAGAGGACTTTCTCAACTAGCTCTCCACCCCCATCCAAATCAAGTCCTTTGTTCTTTTTTCTCATCACAGACAGAGACGACCTATTTATTTGTGTGATTGTTTTGTTCCTTTGTTTACCACCTCTCATCCCCCACCCTATTGAACTGTAATCTCCCGAGGGCAGGGAGCTTTCTCTGCCTCATTCTCCACTACATCCCAACGCCCCTCGCACAGTAGGCACACACTGCTATTTATCGAAAGCAGATTCTTTATTACCAAGGTAACCCCATGAAAGAAGTCTTAGAACCCTCTTACAGATGAGTAAACAGGGGCTTAGACAATTTAAATAGTAAGTGAAAAAGGCAAACTTCAGCCACGGATCTGAATGGCCCTTCCCCCATGCTCTACTACCTTTGTAAAAAAAATTACTAGATGACCAGATAAGGGAGGTACCCTTAAGCTGTCGGCATTGGCTTAGATTTTCAGGCTGTGATGGTGTAGGACCAGACACTCAAGATGGCTGGAAAAGAGGAGGCGGAGGGAGGAAGACGGGGCTCTTAAAAACAGAGCAGCTCAAAGCCAGTGGCCCCAGGTAGGTGCCTGGTCTTGCCACATCAGGTGCTAGATCAGGATCAGGAACCTATGTCTATGCACCGGCTCACCCTCTACCTCTTCACATTTCCCTGAAAATTATGACGTGGAAGCAGGATTCACTTTGATGAACTTCTCAGACCAATAACTCTGAAGAGTCTCAAGAAATCCAGAGGGCTCAGTAGAGAAAACTCCCTGGGAACCACCCAGTGTCAGCAGGAAGAACAAACTCCCATCCTGTGGGGCAGCTTCGTGGGACCAAGCCCTGATACCTTCCCACAGCAACTAACAGAGCAGGGCCAACCTGGATACCAACGCTTGAGAATTAAGACAACACAGATGGAAACGTCTGGAGATTAACACAGCCACCGAGACAGGGGAAGCCCCAAGGCAGTCGGCGGGGCTATTTCTTCATCTAGAGCGCACAGGAAAAAATCAGTTTTAAGAATAACCATTTACCATTTGTCGTTTAGTTGCTAAGACATATCTGACTCTTTTGTGACCCTGTGGACTGTAGCCAGCCAGGCTTCTCTGTTCATGGGATTTCCCAGACAAGAAGAATACTGGAATAGGTTGCCATTTCCTTCCCCAGGAGGTCTTCCTAATCCCATATCGGGATCAAACCCATATCTCTGGCATTGCAGGCAGATTCATTACCACTGAGCCACCTACCATAAAAGGCTTCTTTTCCACTTAATGCCAAAATAAAATTGTTTTGGTTCGGTTTTTTCTGCATCATATCCTCCCTCCTCAGCCACCTCCAGATAAATGTAACAATTAGACAAGACAGAATCCATCCTTTCATCTCTCTTTCATCTTCACTCCAAGAGTGGTTGGTTAAGTCCCTGCTCACACCACAAGGAGCCTTGATTTTATCTGTAGCAAGGAAGTTCTTTGACATCAACCTCTGTCTGCGTATCTCAAGCTCGAAACACACCACTGAGGTGGGACTATGATGAGGACAAGAATGGACAATGCACATCAAACACAGATCCCAGACAAAGTGGGAAACAAATTCTCCTAAACAAGGAACTCAGTCCACTCTTCCTTATCTGATGCCAACATCACAAGGTTGGTACCACCTAGAAACACTTCTGAAGATCAGATGTGACAGTGTTTCAAGCTGAAGCAAATGGATTTCTCAGCAAGTGTGCAAAACCCTCTCAATAGTGAGCCAGGGAGGAGGATGACAAAGAGGCCAAGGGAGCAGCTAGACCTGGAAGGATTTCATGGGCACAGAAGCTCGCAGACCTAATGGCGCATTACCTACCATCACACTCACCCCTCTCCAGGAGCAAACATCTCATGCCTTGGCTCTGCCTTTCCGTAGAATTCCAAGATCCTGACATCTCTTTCCTTCTACTTCCTTCCTCCACGTCCTCTGCCTTTCCCCGGGCAGTTCTCCACCTCAGCCCTCCCGCCCCAGCCCTCACACCCCAGCCCCATTTCCTAAGAAATCAGAATCCCCTCCCCACCCTCACCCACAATTTTTTTTGTTTAAATACCTGTATCCTTGACTCTGTGCTGCTTGAGAAATTATTTCCAAACAGCTGATAAGCAAAGCCAATGGAGACTCTGAAGAAGACTGCCCCAGTCTGAGTGGGGGATGAAAGAAAATCTCCTCTGGGTGCTTGTTTGTATGGCCAGAAACGCAAGGACTTTGAGTGCTCGGTAGTAACCTTGGAAAAAAAAAAAAAATCCCCAGGCAGCAACAAACTCTCCCAACACAGTTTTGAAACACCACTGGAGGAGGAAGCCCTCTTTGATCAAATAATAACCAGCCAGAGATAAGGCCTGCTAGGCCGAGTCCAGCCGGCCAATCACATACTTCCTTCCCACTGCAAGGACAAACAGACTCAGGCTTCTCGCTCACCCAGGAGTGAGTTTCAGGGCTTGTTATAATTTAATGATGCTGCCACTGGTGTCTTCTTGACTTTGCCTGGCAGGGCTTTCTGACTAGGAAGTGAAGCTCGAAACTCAGGAACCTCACTCTCAGTGGAGGCACCCAGCCAAGGGGCTGCAGCTGAGGACCCCGCGTGATCACGTGACACCCAGCTTCCCACACTGGTGCTCCCATCTCACCTGAGAGAGTCCCGCTGCAGCTGGGGAGCAGCTGGGGTCAGCAGGGGGTGAGCCTATTTGACTCGTTGACTGTGACCCAAAGAGGTGGTAGAGACCCCTGTGACTCACCCTCATGTGTTGGAGATGCTTCACAGGCATCTCTTAGGGGTCCTTTGTAAGCAGAGACTTTGAGCTCTTCTCCATCCTCCAGCTTTCCCAGTCACCCTCCCCTTCCAATGCTATCAGTGCTCCCTTAGGCCACAGAGGTATATATATAGAGAGAGGGTGGGTTCTGGAAACTTAACAGGCCTTGGAGAGACTTGGCCCTCCAGCTCTTTTCCAGGTCACTGCAAGGTTCTTACTGGCCCTGAGGAATTGTATAGAAACCTTTCAGTGGTACTGTTATATTAAAGGTTAATATCTAAAGGAACCCAAGGAGCACCTTCTTTGGCTTTTCTCTGTTTTTATTTTTTGATGTGGACCAGTTTTTACAAGTTTTTATTGAATTTGTTACAGTATTGTTTCTGTTGTATGTTTTGGTCTTTTGACCTCAAGGGATGTTGGATCTTAGTTCCTCCACCAGAAACTGAACTCATACCTCCTGTGTTGGAAGGCAAAGTCCTAACCACTGGACCATCAGGGAAGTCCCAAGAACCCTTTTGTTAGTAAGGAACACTTAGCATCGATTTTAGGGCATTTCTTCACCCCCAATAGGAACCCCTTTCCACTAGCAGTCACTCCCCCTCCCCCAACCACCCCATCAGCCATTCACTCAACAATATTTATTCGGCGTCTATCACTGGAGGAGCGCCAGGGGTGAGTTCTCCACCCTCATGAAATAATGTTCTAGCACAGGAGGCAGGCATTTAATCGAGTGCATGGGCTTGTCACAGAGGATCCGCTCCCCTCCCAGGGCAACAAGGAAGAAACCAGCAATGGTGCAAGGGAAATGGACACAAGTCAGAGGGCTCGGTGCAGCCAAACCTTCCCCAGGGGAACTTCCTGCAGATATCAGACTAGGGGGAAAAGAGGAAAAGCAAAATTGTATCGTCTCTCTTTAAAAAAAAAAAAAAAAGTCTGTTTTATATTTATTGGGCTTCCTTGATGGCTCAGACAGGAAAGAATTCACCTGCAAGGCAAGTGACCTGGGTTCAGTCCCTGGGTTAGGAAGATCCCGTGGAGGAGGACATGGCAACCCACTCCAGTGGTTTTGCCTGGAGACTCCCCATGGACAGAGGAGCCTGGTGGGCTACTGTCCATTGGGTCACAAAGAGTCAGACACAACTGAAGTGACTAAGCACAGCATATATATACAGTCTTATGAAGAGTAATTCCCGTACAATGCAATTCTCCCATTTAAAGTATATCATTCAACGATTTCTAGTATATTCACACAGCTATACAGAATCAGTTTCAGAACATTTCATCACACCCCCTCCCGACCAAAGAAATTTTTTCTCATTAGCAGTCATTCCCCATTCCTGCCCTCCACTCCCACCTCTGCCAGCTCTTGGCAACCACCAATCCACTTTGTCTCCCAGGATTTGCCTATTCTGGACGTTTCACATAAATGGAATTATACACTATGTGGCTTTTGTGACTGGCCTCTTTCTCTTGCCACAATGTTTTCAAGGTTCACTTCATTGCTTTTTATTACTAAATAATATTCCATTGTAAGAATATATGACAATTTGTCTTTCTATTCATCCATTGATGGACATTTGGATTGTTTCCACTTGTTTTGCTCTTACAAATAATGCTGCTATGGACATTCATGCTCACATCTCCACTCTCTTTTTTTCCCCCTCAAATTCACAATCTCATAGCAGGGGAATAAGAAAGAGACAAAGCAAGTGAGAGACCTAGCTTTTGAAAGGCATCTCTCTAACTGGAAGGTGGAATAGCACAACAGCGGCTGAGCCTCCTATCTGTGTACATTTTCACAATGCATAAACACATATTCTCTTTTGTGTAATCCTCTCTTCAACCCTAGGGATGAGGGAGGTTTCATTTTTATTGCCGTTTTAAAGATAAGATTATAAAGAACAAGAAAATTGAGTAACTTGTTACCCAGTAATAACTGAGCCAGAACTGAGTTCTCTGTTCTTTTACTCCAGCTCTTCACACACAAAACAGGCTTTATTCTTCTTTTATATACTCAGACTTGGCTTCCAAGATGCATAGCTCAAGGGCGTAGGGGTACAGAGGAAGAAGAGAAATGAAAGAAAAAGAGATTTGGCATTATTTACGGAGAAAGTGGAAATTAGGCCAACAAATAGTTGTCATTGTCTGCATTTAAAAAAATTTGTACTTAAGGCTCAGGAAGATTAAATATCTTATCTAAAGGCACAGAACTAGTAAGCCAGCCATTGCTGATTTAAAGGCAGCTACATGATTTCCAAACACAGGTTGGATTAGCTTGCTTTCTTCCTAACATCTAACCAAGAGCGGTAGAGCTCTGGGTTATTCAGGTGGAAGGATTAACTTTGGAGAGAGCACTGCAGGTGAGGGTAGGCCTGGGTGACAAAGAGGCCATACACAGTAGGGAGTGCAGAAGGGGATAAAAGAACATGAGAGTCTGAAGATGCAGAGAAAAGACAACTATGGAGGCAAGAGCAGAAAAGCAAAACAGAAAGAATGTGGAGCGAGTCCAGCTGAAAGGCTGGCCAGGTTCCCAGCTTGTCCCATGGCCAGGAATGTTTCATCCAAACCCTTGTGGTCACTTGATAAACAATATGAGCAGATGTTCTGGGTGCAACAGTGTGGGAAAAATATCAACCAGGGACAGAGCTAGAGAATCCATCCAGCTTCTCATCCCCTGTCCAGTCCCAATCGAAGAGCCCAGCCTTGCACCACCCAAGAGGAATTCCCCCAGAAGCAGGTGGGCAAAGATCTCTACGGGGGAGAGATGAGGTCAAACAGACCAGGTGAGCACAGGTGATGGCTGGACACAGCTTACCTCCCTCTGAGGTGGAGATTCCAGTGCAAAGTGCTTCTCACCCGGGAGTAGGGACGACAGCATGAACAGCAGGGGTGTGCGTGCCAGCGGTCTGGAACCAACCAGGCATCTCGCGGCTCTAGCTCTTGACTCATTGCACCGCGACCGGTCCAACTGTACTGGGTTTCCTTGGGCCCATTATCTGCAGAATTCAGTACACAGCAGGCAAACCCCTCTCAGGAAAAGTGGGTTAGAAAATCTGTTTAAGGTTAGGCAGCAGACCTAAACTAGTCCCAGGCCCCTCAAAGCTGTGAGCCGTCTACAAGATCCACTTCTGGAAAATGATGGGCTATCTTTGGAAAGTCTGCATCATGGGCCCGGTCCCAGTAGACGCTTTCCCTGTCACATTTTCTCTTTACAAAAACCTATAGGGTAGAAATGGGCTTCCAAGGTGACTCAGTGGTAAAGAATCCACCCGCCAAAGTAGGCAATGCAGTCCCTGCATTAGGAAGATTCCCCTGGAGAAGGAAATGGCAACTCCCTCCACTGTTCTTGCCTGGATAATCCCACAGAGAAACCTGGCAGGCTACAGTCCACGGGGTCGCAAAGAGTCAGACACAACTTAATGACTCAGCATACATGCATGCATAAGGTAGGAATATTTATACCCATTTCACAGAATAAAGGGTTGCCCTGGTGGTTCAGACGGTAAAGAATCTGCCTACAATGAAGGAGACCCGGGTTCAATTCCTGAGTCGGGAAGATCTGCTGGAGAATGGAATGGCGACCCACTCCAGTATTTTTGCCTGGAGAAGTCCATGGACAGTCCATGCAGTCACAGTCAGACACAACTGAGGGACAAACACTTTCACAGGATGAAAAAGTAGAGCTCAGAGAGAATAATTAGTTCACTTGAGGTCACAGTCTTAATGGGTGGCAGAGCAGGAACTTGAGCCTAAGGCCATCTGACTCCAAAGCCCATAATCTTTCTATTTCTTGTTACCACTCTTTTCTTAGATTCATTTTTTTCTGTCTCTGACAAGCTGCCACTTATTTCCACTCTTCCTTCAGTGATTTTTCTAGCACTCCCCAAATCATGTGTGCATATGATATATAACATGTGCATCTAAGTTCATACTCATACGTATCTGTGAGAATATATATCTGTGTACACATTCACATGTATGCCCCTTGCCTTTAGCTAAGTGTGTTCTGTTGCCTCCATAGAAGGGAACAAGTGCCTTTTCTTCTAACTTCCTTGAGGCTGTAGATAAGTCTGTCCGAGATGCCTGAATGGATGTCAGCTGTTGGAAAAGACCCTGATGCTGGGGAAGATTGAAGGCAGGAGAAGGGGACAGCAGAGGATGAGATGGTTGGATGGCATCACTGACTCAAAGGACATGAGTTTGAGCAAGCTCTGGGAGTTGGTGAAGGACAGGGAAGCCTGGCGTGCTGCAGTCCATGGGGTTGCAAAGAGTCCGACAGGACTGAGCAACTGAACAACAGCAACACTGAGCAGAGAAACAGGCTCCTGTGAACAGGGCAATTTCCCTACTGCAGGCATCTTCTGAAGACCTGGTCCTGGGATGGGGTTTTCCTAAGGGTTTCTGAACCTGACACTCAGGCTTAAGATTCTCAAAAACAGAATTTTCAACAAACAAGGAAAGATCAGACAATCCTGGCCCAAACCTAGAACCAGCAAAAGGCAAACACTGGTCCACAGTGAAATGGTTCTGCTGCTGCTAAGTCGCTTAAGTTGTGTCCGACTCTCTGTGACCCCATAGACGGCAGCTCACTAGGCTCCCCCATCCCTGGGATTCTCCAAGCAAGAACACTGGAGTGGGTTGCCATTTCCTTCTCCAATGCATGAAGGTGAAAAGGGAAAGTAAAGTTGTTCAGTAGTGTCCGACTCTTAGCAACCCCATGGACTGCAGCCCACCAGGCTCCTCTGTCCATGGGATTTTCCAGGCAAGTGTACTGGAGTGGGGTGCCACTGCCTTCTCCGGAAATGGTTCTACTAACCTCAGATACAGCGCTCCTAACTTCTGTATCAAGCTATGTGATCTTGGGCAAGTTCTTAAGCACTCTACCCTTCTACTATCTCTATTTGCTTCTTATTTTTTTGGTTGCATGCTGCAGCTGTCAGAATCTCAGTTCCCCAACCAGGGATCGAACTCCAGACCACAGCAGTGAAAACTCAGAGTCCTCACCGCTAGACCACCAGGGAATTCCTTCATCTCCTTTAAAACAGAGGTGCTTCATAGGATTGCTGTAAGCACTGGCTGCGTTAAGATATGTAAATTCTTAGAAGAGAGCACAGCATGTGCCAAGCTCACAGTAAATGTTGACCAATGTCCCCTTCTCATGTTGGCTGGAGACTCCTGATGAATCTGTCCATGGAGCTTCAAGCTGTGGCTCTCCACTTCTCAAGCCAACCCATCTGGTAATAGTTGGGCTAGACAACTCCTCCTGAAAGCTTTTGTTCACAGGAGCAAGTTTGCACTCTGATTTTAGCCTCTTCTCATTGCAACAGTTGATGGAATAGTCCTGCCTTGAATATGAGCTGTCAGTGCCTCTGCAGTGAGTCCATGCACTGGGATTGGGTCCCTGAAACCAGACTCTGGAGACAGATGGCCAGTCTTCAAATCCCAGTGTTGCCACTTATGTTATTACAGTCACACCACTCTACCTCTTTGTGCCTCAGCTTTCTCATCTGTAAAATGGGAATAATAATGGTGCTTAAAGGATCACTGTGCAGATCAAATGAGTTAACTTATGAAAAGTTCTAAAAACAGCTCCTAGCATATATTAAGGTCTATATCAGTATATCATCATGACTCTTATTTTTACTGTAGAATTTAAAACATTTTAATTGTGGTAAAATAATTATTGCATATCAGTTAGCATCATTTCTATTTTTAAAATTTTTTATTGAAATATCATTGATGTACAATATTATATGTTACAGGTGTACAATATAGTAATTCACAATTTATTATTATTATAAAATATTGGCTACATTCCCCATGTTGTATATCTTTATAGCTTACTTTAAATATAATAGTTTATACTTCTTAATCTTCTTTGCCATGTGATGCAAAGAGCCGACTCATTGGAAAAGACCCTGATGCTGGGAAAGGTTGAGGACAAGAGGACAAGGGAGCAACAGAGGATGAGATGGTTGGATGGCATCACCGACTCGAACATGAGTTTGAGCAACCTCCAGGAGATGGTGAAGAACTGGGAAGCTTGGCATGCTGCAGTTCATGGGCTCACAAAGAGTTGGACACAACTGACTGAACAACAATTTCTTAATCTCCTACCCATTTTTGGCCCCCCTTTCCCTCCATCATCATCATTTTTAAGTGAGAGTTCAGTAGGATTAAGTATATCCGAATTATTGTGCAAACATCCTCACATTCTCTCCACATGGAAACATTTATCATCTTACAAAACTGAAACTCTGTACCCACTAAACAGCAGCACCTCATCTCCCCTCCTCCCAGGCCCTAGAATTCGTCATGCTATTGACTCTTTCTGCTTCTATAAGTCTGACTATTCTAGGGACCTCACAGAAGTGGAAACATACAGTATTTGTCCCTTTGCAGCTACTGTATTTTCCTTAGCACTAAAGTCTTCAGGGTTCATGTATGTGGTAGCATGTGTCAGAATTTCCATTTTAAGGCTGAACCATATTGTATGTATAGAATACATTGTGTTTATGTATTCATCCATCCATGGATTCTTGAATTGCTTCTGTCTTTGGCTATTATGAATAATGCTACTATGAACAAGGGTATATAATATCTCACTGAGTCCCTGCTTTCAATTCTTTTGGGTTTATACCCAAAAATGGAATTTCTGGATCATGTCACAATTCTGTGTTTAATATTTCTGAGGAACTGCCATATCATTTTCCATAGCAGCTGTACCATTTTACATTCCCAACCAACAGTGCTCAAGGGATCCAATTTCTGTACATTCTCCCCAACACTTGTTATTTTCTGGAGTTTTTGTTTGTTTTGCTTTTTTTTATTTATTTATTTATTTTGGCTTAAAAACATTTTATTCAACATTTATTTGGGATGTTGTTTCCAAAAATGGAATTTCTGGATCATGTCACAATTCTGTGTTTAATATTTCTGAGGAACTGCCGTATCATTTTCCATAGTAGCTGTACCATTTTACATTCCCAACCAACAGTGCTCAAGGGATCCAATTTCTCTACATTCTCCCCAACACTTGTTATTTTCTGGAGTTTTTGTTTGTTTTGCTTTTATTTATTTATTTATATTTTTGGCTTAAAAACATTTTATTCAACATTTATTTGGGATGTTGCTTCCCACCTTTTAAACACAAAAAAGACACTTCAGTAAAAGCAAATATATAATGAAGTCATCTTCCTTTGTGTGAAGAAATATGAATGAACTCTGCATTAACATTTAAATGCAAACTAGTTCGCTGCCAAAACTTTACATATCTCGAGAACACAACACATTCTAAACACACTGAGATCACATTGCTACTTCAACATTCTTGGGGATGGAGAGTGATTACTTGGTCTATGATTTAGGATCAGTTTCCTGGGGATGGAGAGTGATTACTTGGTCTATGGTTTAGGATCAGTTTCCATGCTTGCTTCTTGAGCTTCTTCTACTTCTGAGAGCTTTTCATCATTTTCCAGTGTTTGCTGAAGTTCATGGATGGTACTAAGGAGAACGTGAAACTGTTTGCTTCACAATTCCAGCTTATCTTCAACACTTTCTTTAATATGTGAAAGATGTTCTAATTCTTTTCCCAGCGCCTCTAGTTCTTTTAATGTCTCATGCCCGTCTGGATGATGCTGGATCACTTTTGCCAGTGCATCATATTCTTGCCGATTTTTTCGTATTCGTTTTGCTTGAAGAATTTGCTTTTTGCACTCAGTAATTTTTCATGGACTCCAGCAATGCTACATTCTATCCCTTTGTGAATTTTTTCATAATTTTCCATTTCTCTGAGATTCATATCATATACCAGCAAAGTTTTGCCCATTGAAAATTCACATTGGGACAGTGTGCTCAGCATACGTTGGCATTGGCTGTATCCCTCTTCCTGAGATCCTGAGTTGCACCATTTAATGAAACTTTTCACCAGCAGACTAATTCTCCGATTATCTCCAGCACCATCTCCATCAATTAGGAGACGCTTTCGTATGACTTCATCGTCAGTCACGGCTCCCATGGCATGTGCGGCGATGGCAGCGGCCTTGTTTTGTTTTTATAGTAGCCATCCTAATTAGAGAGAGATGCTATCTCATTGTGGTTTTGATTGGCATTGTCCTAACGATTAGTGATGCTGGGCATTCATTCATGCACTTACTGGCCATTTGTATATCTTCTTTGGAGAAATGTCTATTCAAGCCCTTTACTCATTTTTGAATCAGGTTGTTTGCTTATTTGTTGGTTAGTTCTCATCATGATTCCTAAGCACTGATCCCTGTAATTTATTTTATTTGGAGCTTGATAGCATTCAGAAAACAAAAACTGCTTGTTTTCGAAATAGCTTACAGGGAAACAACCAACTTCTTAAAACTACTGACAGAAAATGAAAGAAAGTCCAAGTTATTGAATTCAGTGCCTTTCCTTCTTTGTACTTGTATAGACTCTGAGACATCAGGGTATTAGCATGAAATAGTGTTTGCCACCAAAAGAAAAACACTTTCTGCTGATAAATAGATGTCCAGGGAATTTTATACAAATGGCCAATACGCTAAGGCAATTAATACAGATCTTGAGACATAAGAACATTAATAATAATATAAACTGAAAAGACTGACAAAATTCAACTCAAAAGGCCCATAATTGGAAGTAATAGAAGCTACCACCATTTCCAAATCTAAAGTGCAAAAAAAGATGAAAGGTCTGTGTGTGTGCAAGATGGATTTTGTATGTTTGTGTGATGTTATGTATAGATTGTGAAAGAAAGAAAGACTGTATTGTGTACACATTAAAACAATCAGGTGATATAACTTAATTCTGGAATAATCGGGCAATTCAAGAATTGGTACTCTGCTTGGTCTGTTGTCACCTAGCTACTTAAGCAAGTGCTTCTCCCTTGACATATTAATAGATTCTGAACATATGACATGGCAGAAAACCAAATGCACCAAATATCATTTCCTGTGTATTCTGTGAAAGCAGAAAACACAACCAATACATTTCTTATTTTTCTAGTTAGACGGGAAAGTATGGGGGCAGAAATCATGCTCTGGGGCTCTTTAATTTTCCTCCACGTTGCCTAGCAGAGATCTTCCATATTATAATATGAACACGATTGCAGCTAGCTACTGAGCTAAGCACTCTGTAAAACTCTAGCAGCCCTACAGAATAGCTATCATTATGCCCACTTGACAGATAAGAAAACTGAGGCTCAGGAAATTTAAATGTGTGATAGTATTGTGGACATGTTTTAAAAGAAGAACAATGCCCTTATTCTTCAGAGATTTCACCAATGAAATAGGAGGTTAGGGTAGGAGGAGCCTGGTGGGCTGCAGTCCATGGGGTCGCTGAGAGTCGGACAGAATTGAGTGACTTCACTTTCACTTTTCACTTTCATGCATTGGAGAAGGAAATGGCAACCCACTCCAGTGTTCTTGCCTGGAGAATCCCCCTGGTGGGTTGCCGTCTATGGAGTCGCACAGAGTCGGACATGACTGAAGCGACTTAGTGGCAACAGCAGCAGCAGGGATTTGCTCCAAAATAATACAAGAGGGGGGAGCTGGATGAGGTTAAAGATGAAACAGAATTTGCAGTGAGTTGATAATTGTTGAAGCTGTGTTATGAGTGTGTTGATGGTCTTTTATATGATCTGTTATTCTATTTTTTCATGTTTTTTTCTATGTAGGTTTTTCCTATTGTGTGTGTGTGTGTGATAAATGGAAAGACAAGACTTCCCACTACTACCTCGTGCTTCACAGAGCTTAACAAATACATGGTAATGAAATGAATAGCTTCATCCATTGTTTGCACCCCACCATGTATATTAGCTGGATTCCAATCATTAGGAGCCCCACACAGTCTCACATGCCTCTATAGGTTTTTTTTTTAATGACTCATCAGTCTACAAGGCCCTTCAATATCGTAAGCTTGTTGATCCACCTAATTACTGTACCTGGCATGAAGCCTGGTAGTTGATAGGTACTGGGTGAATGTCTAATGGATGGAGGCAACACGTGAGCGTTCAGCAGGCTGAAATGACACAGAACACTTGGTACACACATCTATCATATTGCCCAATGGGAACATCCTAAGCTCTCCTCCAAGGACCCCTCTTTGAACCAGCAGCACACATCACCCCCCACAATCTCACACTGCTCCGTTGCTCTCCTGTTGTTATTGCCTGGGCCAGTATTTAATGCACATTCCCTCGCTGAGGTGTACATGTTTGGGCCTCCCAGCTAGACAATGAGCTCCGAGGGATGGGAACCATGTTCCTCAGATCCCTGTAGCCTCCAGGCTGAGCATGGACCATGACACAGGGGATACAGGCAAATACTGCACATCATGGTAGCCACGGAGGTGCACAGCTCAGCTGCACCGTCAAGGGAACCTGCTGCAGGAGCGTGGTTGACTGACAGCCTCTAGGTGCTGCCCCTTGGGACCACGGCATGTTCCCGCCAATGCCACACTTGCGCTGGGCTGCTTCTGGCCAGTGGCTGGGCATGGTGAGGCCCTAGAGCCCATCCCTTCCTGCCTGCTGTGACATTCTTTCACCAGCTCAGCAGAGATGTTCCAAAGCTGCTCTGTGGTCTGAGGCTCTTCCTACTGAATACTACCTTCCCCGTCTCCTGCTACAGGGCTCAGACCCACATCCTGGTCCAAGGCTTGCCTGTGTCTGCTTCTTCCCCCTTTAGCCTTCAGAAGCATCCCCCTAAAAAATTTCTGGCATATCTACTCCTTTAGCATCTGTTTCTCCAAGGACCCAATGTACCTGAGCTCTGATAATACCCAGGGACTTTCACAGTTCCATACATGTGTAAAAAATGCTATCGACCTCCCAGATGACATGAGAACCAATGGAAATAAACTAAATAAATTGCCCACTGCACTAAGCTGCTCTCTTCTATGCTGAAGTCACAAGCTGCAGTAGAGTGAAAAGGTTCCCTATTCAGTTACATGTGACCATGGAGACCTTGAGCAGAGCACTTTACCTCACGGTACTTCAGTTCATTATTATTATTTAAATGAGGATCTTCTTTCTGTTGAAATAAATGTCTAGGCTCAAGATGGAGACACCTCTGTCCTGGATGCCACATCAGCGACCTGAATCTTAGGTAATATTAATTTCCCTGTAATGTGCCACTTGTATAACCACTCACCACTCCTCAAGCACCAAGCCACCTCTGGGCTCTATATTTTTTTTCCTTTTTCCTTATTAAGGAAGGCCATTAGTGGACAGAGGATGAGAGGGGAAGGAGAAGGGATCTGCAGGACACAGGAATTAGAACTCAGAGGTTGGAGGGGAGTGGGGAGCTGTTTCTCATTGGAAACATAGAAGGAGGGTTGGAAGAGATGTGGGGAAGTTTTACGATGCCTGGCATCCAGGTTACACCCTAAATCCATATGACCCTGGGCACACCACTCACTCTGTTGAGCGTCTCCATATCAGAAAGGGTAACTGGTGGCCTAAATGACCTCCAAATCCCTCTAAGTGCCAACATCTATGATCCTATCTACCCCAGCCAGCATCTTCCTCTTTTTTTTTTGTACAGATATTTTATTTTATTGATTGATTGATTGATTTTACTTTACCAATACAGTATTGTAAAACATCCTCCTCTTTCTTTTACTTCTTGTGGACCCTTTCCTGATGCCTCTGTAGGAAAAATGACTTAAGGTGTTATGTAATGCGGTCCTTGAAGAAAGGAGAGTCTTTTAAACTTGAACTTTTACTTCTTAAGGAAAGTTCGTTTGGGGGATGAAGGAGCATAACAGAATCAATTTCTCTATTCTATTCTTTTCAGCTAATCTCTGAGCCCTCTCTCCTGCTCCATCCTCCTCTCTGGCACCTCTCCTTCCTGGAGCCCAGTCATTGGCTGTCCTTCTCTTGTTCAAGTGACTCACCTGATGGGCTGTGAGGTCATAGCCCCTTCAGCTCCTACAGTCACCAAGTGGCCTTGGCTTTTAGCCCTCTGGCCTCCCACCAAGCGGAAGCTAAGATTATCCTCTCAAGAGATTTCTTCCTGGTCGTGCTGTTCCCCCTGGATGAAGAAGATGGATTGAGCCAGGCAAACAAGACATGAACTGAAGGCATTCACTAAACAGCTGGCTCTCATCCTGCTGCTGCAAGTGGCCAGGCAGAGGTCAAGGTTCCCCTCCCACCCCCAACCATTACGCAATGACACCCCAAGGAGAACCACATAGCAAGCACTTGGTGACTTTTGAAACCACAAACAGTTCGGATCAATGTGATCTGAAGACTTATTGGGCAACCACACTACCCTTTCCCTTCTTTTTCTGCCTTGCCACGAGACTCCCTGATGACCCACTACCTGCTCAGACAGACAAGAGCACCAGCTTCTCAATTATAAGAGACCACATCACCAAGCATATAGTTCAACTAATTAACCACCTCCTGTTAGCAGACATGAGCAGAACCGTAGCCTCCTCACTCATCATTTCCAGATCTTTTCAAACAAAACCTTTCTTTCAAAAGGTTAATCTTACCACTGAACTGAGATATGAGGTAATAACAATGGATGACAGGCAGCTGAAAATACCCTTTAAGTGAAAGAGTACTGTAGTATCTTTTTGATCACTCTGCTTAACATTTTAAAAAACAAACATTATTCTGTGTTCATGCATTCTGTGAAGACCCCTAAATCAACAGTCTCAGAAATTCTGACTGATTCAGACATCCTGTAACAAGAGATCAGGGAGTTAAAATCAGACAATCAAACCACTAATTTATTGAGTATTTACATTTCACAAAACACTGTGCTATGAGTTGATACACAGAAATATAAAGCTTAGCTCTTGATTTGGGGATGGTGAGTTGGTCACTGAAGGAGGTTCAAAGACATAAAAATCACAAACCTACATAAAAATCATTGAGTGAAAATAGCCAGAGGTTATGAACTCCCACTGAAATGAACCTATGAATAGGTACCTTACTGGATTAAGCATATGATTGTGATCATGGCCCCACCAAGTTCAGTAATAGAAAGAAAGAAAGTAAAGTCACTCAGTGTCTGACTCCTTGCGACCCCATGGACTGTAGCCTACTGGGCTCCTCTGTCCATGGGATTCTCCAGGCAGGGGTACTGGAGGGGGTTGCCATTTCCTTCTCCAAGGGATCTTCCCAACCCAGGGATCAAATCCGGGTCTCCAGCATTGCAGGCAGACGCTTTACCATCTGAGCCACACCAGGGAAGCCAATAATGAGAGTTGGTAATTTTGCATGGAGCATGGAGAGATAAAGGACAGACGTATTTAATACGAATTCTATATGAATCTCAAATCAGTTAGGAGGGCAATCATTAATAGTGGCTGTAAAACTTACAATAAAGATTTAAACAAGTTCTCACTCAATAAGAATTCCAAAAGTAGACAGCTCAGAGCTGGAGATGCTATCATGATATTTTATCAATAGCTTCTACTTTGCTTGTAGATTTATCCTCATATTTTCAAAACGGCTGCTGCACTCTAGGTATCACACCCTCATTCTAAGAAGGAAAAAGAAAGGGTAGTGTAAACAGCAAAAGTTTTCTCTTTTTATTTTCTTTTTATTTGGGAAGAGAAGCCTTTCTCGGATATATGTTTTCATTCTCTTGATCAGAAGAAATAACATGACCACACCCAGCAAGCTTCGCCCGTGACTCAGATGGCAAAGAATCCACCAGCAATGCAGGAGACCTGGGTTTGATCCCTGAGTTGGGAAGATCCCCTGGAGAAGGGAAAGGCTAACAACTCCAGTATTCTGGCCTGGAGAATTCCATGGACTGTATACTCCATGGGGTTGCAAACAGTCGGACAGGACTGACTTTCACTTTCACAGCCAGCAGCAAGGGAAACAGTACCTTTCATTTTCCAGGTTCCATAGTAGAGAAAGGCAAGGAAAAAGGTGATTTAAATAGGTTTCACTGGACCAATAGCATTTTCCATATTCTATCACATAATAACCATGTTATGTATGAAACACACTGAATTTTAAGTGGTCATATTTCCCTGGCCTTACTAAATGTGCAACATGGCCCAATTTTTATTGGAATTTTTATTAAGAATAGCTTTTAGAGATAATTATATTTTAGGAGTATGTTTTTAAAGAATAGTTAGGTATATATTTTATAGTCATTATCTTTGAATTGTGAAATCATAGATTTTTAAAATTTCTTTGTGCTATCTGGGGTTTTTATTTCATTTTATTTTTTTTAGTTATTTTATTATTGTTATTTTACAATAGGAAAACAAAATTTCTTAAATAAGAATACTTATGATGGTTTATGACATAGTCAAATGAAAAAGCAGTATATGACATGTTTCCAATTTTCATAAGCATATATGACAGAAGCAAATAATATGTATATGAGAGAAGTAAAAGCCTGGAGATTTCTCTGAGTGCTGGGAATATGGATTGTTTTAATTTTCTTCTTCCTGCTTTTTTGCATTTTCTAAAATAATCACAGTAAAAAATATTAGAAGCAAACAGCTATCTCAGGTTAAGCAGTTCTCTGCCTAGTCTTGAAGGAAAGACAGCCTTGCCTATCTCTGAACAACAGGATTTACGAATGAAAATTGCAGCAAAAAAAAAAAAAAAAAAAGAAAGAAAAGCATTCACCAGAGGAACAAGCCTGATTTGTTGACACCAAAAAGGATACAGGAAAAAGCTTCCCTCTCTCCACTTTTCTCTTTTCCAAAAGCACTTTCTGCTGAGAAATATTAAACCCTCTTAACATCTTCAGGGGATTCTCAAGTCCGAGGCTCAGAGCCCAACAGAGGGATATCTGTTCCTTTCTGGTGCATTAGCTGTGAAACATGGCAGATTGTTTTTTAGCAAATATGGCCACTGGAAGGGAAATTTTCCCAGCCTCCTTTCTTTCCAGGAGCAAGAGAAGCTGGGGAACAGAAAGATGGCTGATGGCTCCTTTGCCCTTCAGATGGCCCAGTCCATTCAAATCCAGCAGCCATTCCCTTCTCTCTCTAGTTTTCTTCTTTACTGCTTTCTCCCAGAAAGTAAAAGGTCACCTACAATTCTCCTGAATACGCAGAGGCAGAGGCTGTAATTCCAAAGGCCTGGGAAAGTAACAGTCCTGCCCCGACTGGCTCCATCTCAATGGCAGACAGCCCATTCCTCGGGCATCCATTCATTCTCTCATCTACTCACTCTTCCATTCAACAACAACCATTCAACATTCCATCCAACCATTCAACAACAGTGCCTGGTCTGGGGACACAGTAACAACAAGACAAACAAAACATGGGGCTTCATATTTGCAGGGCACAGGGGTGTGGGGGGCCAGACAATAAGAAAGCAGGAAACACAGCAATACATACTTTCATAAGAAATATAAAGAACTACATTCATACTGTATAAGAATATAAAGCAGGGCAAGTTTCTAGAGAGTCGCAAAGGAGCAAGGTAGTCAGGAAAGGGTCTATCAGGAGATGATATTTGAATTGGACTTGAACAGTGGGAACGGGGGCGCTGTGAGAAGCTCAAGACAGGCTGCAGCGGGAGGTGAGATCAGAGCGCGGTGAGCACCTGGTCTTATAGGGAGGAGGACAAGCGGCCAGCAACAGGGCAATGGAGAACAGAGCGAAGGGTTGCAAGCGGCCATCCAGCTCTCAGCGACTGTTCTCCAGTGGGAACACAGAAGACTTTTGATAAAAAGTCTCTTATTTCCTAGGAGCATCCAGTCTTAGGAGGCAGAAACAACACCTAACACAACTATGGAAGAATTCAAGGCCAAGTTGTGTGGCTCTGGTTCTACGCAAAGGCATCTGGAGATACTGAGATCAATGTGGGCAGAAGCGGTCAGAGGATTTCATGACTGGCGTGGGGAGTGGGCTGGACACAGGTGAGGGGAAGGTCAATCCCGCGGTGAAGACTGTGCTGCACACACGCCCCTCCCCACACTGCAAAAGCCTGCAGCCCTTCACTGCTCTCTTTTCTACTCACTGGGGTCTCCCAAGCCTTCTCAAACCAGCATTCAGGCAGATGCCTTCAGTTACCAGTTAGCACAGGAGGAGAAATCGCAGCCTAAGTCAGAGACAGTGGGTCAGGGAGACTCAGAGGAGAAAGTGCCTCCCAGATAGAGCAGCCTAAGGATCAGACGGGAGTTTCCCAAGTGAAGTTGGAAAAGATAGTGGTCCCAGCTAGAAGCAGGGCCTGTGTGAGGACTAGGAGTTGGAAAGGGGGCAAATGATTCCATGTGGCTGAGTTTATAAAGCACAGGGGGCAGAAGAGGCTGAAGACATGAACACAGAGGGTGGTGAAGGTCCTGGGAAGAACTGGAACTTGACAGGACAGCAGTCTGTGAAGGGCTTATACAGCAGAACACGGGGAGAGGGACAATATCCTAGTCTAACTCCAACCATCATTCTAACCAGGGAGGCTGCTGTTGCAGGAACCAGGGGGTGGGGTGGGGGGTTGGGCGAGAGTGGTGTCTAGGGAAATGGAGCCAAGTGGGTGACTTGGAGGAAATTTAGGACAGGGAATTGCTTAAAAACGGTGATTAGATGTGAGCAGAGAGAAGAGGGTTGAGGACAGAGTCCGGCTTCCTCATATGAGTCCACAGGTCCTCCCACTGACAAGGGAGAACTGAGCTGGGTATTCAGATTTGCAACACCCCCAGGAAGCATCAGTGCCTGAAGTTTTTGCAAAAGCTGTCTACATCTCTACTGAGAACTTTACACACCAGACACGCAGCTGCTTCTCACTTCCGCTTTAGGTCTCAGGCAAACTGTACACAAAGATCTGTATGCCCCAGGCATCTCCTTGTACAGGCACCAAGCAGTAGCCCAGCCTTTGAAAACCACTTGATACTGTAATTTGCCAATGGATGATCTTCACAGAGCCTCATCCTAAGGCTCAGAAAGGGTAAGGATGTTATTCAAGGTCACATAGCAAGTTGAAGATGAGTAGAGAGTTAGAACAAACCAGTCCCAATTTATCAGACCGCTTGCTGCTCAGGCCCCTAACCAACCCAGCATTTTAAGTTATTATGCGTCTTCCTGCCTTAGCATGTTTAAGCATAGTGCCACACACAGGAGAAAATGACAACACTCTCACCCTCTGTGCGTTGTGTCAGCATCTCTACTAGACTCCCTTGTACATTATAAACACCCTTCAGGGTTTGCCCTGGAGAGATAGATGGGTGAGCAGGGATTCACAACATCTACATGCATCCCAGTTCCTCCAGATTCTACATCTTCCTTCTTTGATGAACTTTTAAAACCTGAAAGAAGGTGGAGCGGGGTATGTTCAGATTCTGAAACATGGCATTGGAAGGGGACCTCACTTCTGACATTGAGCTGTGAGCTGAGGTAACACCTCTGACCCCTCTTTCCTAGAGCCTCCCCCAGCAGGCATGTGAGCACTTTCTGTGGGCGGGGCGCTGTCAGCACTGCACACTTGCTATCCTTGCACTTCTGTTCAGGTCTCTGCACTTTATGCAGACTGGAAGAAACAAAAAAAGATTTTGTAAAGTTTGCCTTCTCCTGAATTCTAGGCCCCTTTTGACTGACCTCCTTGTATGGGGCATGCAGATTCAAAGGAGCTGAATTGTAGTGTGAATGGAAATGATGAGACATCTGAAGATTTGGAGGTGGAAAAGGTGAGAGGAGGGGGTGTCCTGGCATCTCAGAGGCTAGGAAATCCCCACTGGGGCTGGGGTTGAGCCCACAAAGTAGAACATGAATATTGACAAGCCAGACAATATAAGCTTTCCCCATCCTCTACATCATTCATTCATTCATTCAACAAATACTTTCATAACATCCTATAAAGCATTCTGGATGCTGGAGCAATACTATCAAACTCAAAAGATCGAAATCTGTTCTCATGTAGCTGATGTTATGGTGAGAAAGACAGATGATTAAGAACATCAGATGTTAAGTAATGATATGTGCTGGGGGCAAACCTAAGTCAAGGAAGGAGACAAATGGGGAGGGTAGTATGTGAGGAGTAGAGTGGAGGTATGAGGGCAGAGAATACAAGGGATTCTCCTACAGGTTTTAGAGGGAGCATGGCTTGCTGACATCTTTTTTTTTTTTTTTAACACAAAATCAAACAAGTAGTGTTTTTTTTTTTTTTTAAGTATAGTTGAAGTATAGTTGATTTGCAATGCTGTGTTAACTTCTGCTGTACATCTGCTGACATCCTGATTTTGGGAATTCTAGCCTCCAGAACTATGAGACAATAAATTTGTGTTATTTTAAGACAAAAAGAAAGAAGTGAAGGAAAAGGAAAGGAAAAGAGAAAACTCGGAGAACAATAAACCATCATCATTATTATCATCCTTCTGTAGATGAAGGTAAAGCAGCATCCTTCAGGCCCCAAGTGATTTAACTAAGATATCTGTGTTAAGAACAGGGCTCCTCATGGGCTAGAACTTTTACATAGTTCAGTAAAGCCTTGTCCCTGATCCTGACCTTGGCCAGAACAAGAGTGGTTCCCCCTAGTGATTAGCTCCTCTTGGTGCTTAGCTTACACAACCTCGTATTGCAGCTGTTTCTTTATCACTTCATCTTTATGGTGAGTGCTTCAGAGTCATGCTGTATTTATCTTGAATGTTAAAAGCATACATCACATATTTACTAGTTGGAGTAATCTTAAGGAAATCAATCCTGAATATTCATTGGAAGGACTGATGCTAAAGCTGAAGCTCCAATACTTTGGCCACCTGATGTGAAGAACTGACATTGGAAAAGACCCTGATGCTGGGAAAGATTGAAGGGAGGAGGAGAAGAGGGAGGAAGAGGATGAGATGGCTGGATGGCATCAGCAACTCAACAGACATGAGTTTGAGCAAGCTCTGAGAGATTGCAAAGGGCAGGGAAGCCTGGTATGCTGCAGTCCATGGGATCACAAAGAGTCGGACATGATCAAGCAACTGAACAACAATTGCATTGGATGATAAGCTTAAAATGCATTCGGTATCAGACCATCTCTCCCACCCCAGCTGCTATCATTTGGCCGAGCCCTAAGTCCCTGCAACGTTCTGGCCCCTGGTTCCAACCACTCTGACCTCATATCCTGTGACTTCTCCCTAAGGCACTGACCCAGCCACATTCCCTCTGTGCTAGTTCTCCCTCTGCCAGAAAGGCTCTTGCTTCTAGAACTTTGTGCTTCTTCTTCCCTCTGCATGGAATAACTTCTCCCCAGTCACTGATGTGGCTCCTTCTCCAGCCTCCTACAAGTTTTTGTTCAAATGTCCCTTTCTCAGTGAGGCCTACTCTGAACTCCTCATCTCCTGAACTTCCTGTCACCTTTTCCTTATCACTATGAAATATTTTACTTATTCATTTATGATCATCTCCCTCCATTAGAAAGGTCTACAGCAGAACTTGGCAAGAGTAAATATAGGTGCTTGAGAAACACGTGCTAAATGAATAATCAGTGTGTCTCTTCCACAGCTCACTGTATCTATACTGCATTTCACTCCCTTGACCTGACTATCAGTTCCAAGTTTAACTCAGACTCTGAGACCAGACAGCATCTTTCACAACTAATAATGTTCAAGCAGCAAAATGTAGTTGTAATAAAACATTCTTAGCTCATGTGAATGCCAATTGTCTTGAGCCCATTTGACTCTGATTACCCCAGACCCAGAAAGACAAGCCCTGGACATAAACACAACCCATCAAGTGTTACCAACAATTATCTCAGCAATGCTGAAAAGTCTAATATGTTTTCAGTGATCTCTGAGCTTCTCCTTGAGTGATGCTCTCAAAAGAGGATTTTCCTCTCCAGATTCTTCTTCCCTAGTCAGACACACAGGCACACACAGAAGGATGGAATGATGGAGCAAAGAAGCAAGGCAGGATTCAGGGTCCACAGGGTTAAATTCTAGTCTAGCCTCTTAGACTTTGTAGCCATGAGTTTGCACAAGTCCCCTGTAGTCTCTGAACTTCAACTTACAAAACAGCATCTAATCTTAATCATCTCTATATGCTCTGAAACTATTAATCTGTGAAATATAAGCCTCTGTAATGAGGATGCCAGAAAGATCCAGGATTGCATCTTCTCTCCTCTTCCACTTGACCTGTCTCTGCTCTCTGTCTCTTCCCTCTGAACAGACCATCTTGAATCACACTCAAGGGCAATTTTGATTACAAGTTTCTTGAAAGAGTCTCCTGAGCTTTAGGTAGATCATCTCTGAAGTACAATAAGCATACTGACCTCTTGGGATGAAACAAACTCATATACACAAAGCATCCCCCTCAGTGCATGACACAGAGCAAGCTCTTGGCAAACATTCATTCTCTCCCTTTCAGGGTCCCTCAAGATTGGTTTGGATGAGTCCAAGGAAAGAGAGAGTACACCAGATCATTAACTCTGGCCTCCATCTGATCTCTTACCCATCTTCTCTTTAGAGATAACAGGCCAAACCAGTTTGCCTTGGTCTATACACTTCCTCCCGAGCTCAGTGAAATCATTATATTGTCAACAGGCATTGTTGTATATCACTCACGATATTTATTTAACTTACATGCAGAGTATATCATGCAAAATGCTGGGCTGGCTGAAGCACAGGATGGGATCAAGATTGTTGTAAGAAATATCAATAACCTCAGATATGCAGATGACACCACCCTTATGGCAGAAAATGAAGAGGAACTCAAGTGCCTCTTGATAAAGGTGAAAGAAGAGAGTGAAAAAGCTGGCTTAAAACTCAACATTCAAAAAACTAAGATAATGGCACCACTTCATGGCAAATAAATGGGGAAATGATGGAAACAGTGACAGACATTTATTTTTTTGATTTCAAAATCAGTACAGATTCCAAAATCAGTACAGTGCAGCCATGAAGTTAAAAGATGCTTGCTCCTTGGACAAACCTAGACAGCATGTTAAAAAGCAGACATCACTTTGCTGACAAAGGTCCATATAGTCAAAGCTATGGTTTTTCCAGTAGGCATGGATGGATGTGAGAGTTGGACTATAAAGAAAGCTGAGCACTGAAGAACTGATTCTTTAGAACTGTGGGGTTGGAGAAGACTCTTGAGAGTCCCTTGGACTGCAAGGAGATCCAATCAGTCCATCCTAAAGGAAATCAGTCCTGAATATTCATTGGAAGGACTGATGCTGATGCTGAAACTCCAATACTTTGGCCACCTGATGCAAAGAACTGACTCCTTGTAAAAGACCCTGATGCTGGGAAAGATTGAAGGCGGGAGGAGAAGGGGACAATAGAGGATGAGATGGTTGGATGGTATCACCTACTCAATGGGCATGAGTTTGAGCAAGCCCCGGGAGTTGGTGATTCACAGCGAGACCTGGCATAGTGCAGTCCATAGAGTTGCAAAGTCAGACACGACTGAGAAACTGAACAATAGCAACATAGTGGCTTGTTTTTTTGCAACAGGCAGTCTCTCATTTAATCTTCACAACAGCTTTCTGTGAGACAGATATCATATTCCCATTTTAAAGATGAGGAAACTGAGGAATGGGATGTTAAGTAGCTATTCACAAGTTAGCGAGTAAAGACTGGGAATGAACTTCTAGTTTCCAGATGCCCTGTTCCTTCCTCCTTCCCAACACTGTCTGGTGAAATGGGTTGAAAGGAATGAGTGGCTGTCTGGGAAGCTGGGCAGACAGGGGCCAAGTCAAAGGAACTAACATCACCCTGGCCCCTGACTTACTAAGGGGAGAAAACTAACTCACCTTAACCTGTTAGGCAACCACATGTCCATGATATTACATCTTATTTCTAATTTTTCAAATGATCTTATAGGAAATAGGGGTTCAGAGAAATTAAGGAACTGGCCTGAGGACACCCAGACAGTGCCTGGTGGAGTCAGGATTCCCACCCCAGGCCCCCCTGGCTCCATGACACCCCCTATCACTCTGTAATTATTTCCAGTAATGTTGGATGCTGGGTCCTAGGGGTGAGGTCTGCATTATTTGAGCACTTAAGCCTGAGTGAGCTCTGCTCTGTCCCATCACAGGAAACAACAGCGAGGATTTGACCTCAATTTCCCCTCCTCTCACCTGAGCCTCCCACTCACCAGGCCTTGAAATTGCTCTGTTTCCTTATCACTGTCCATACCTTCTCAGAGACAAAGGACACCTCGGGGCAGAGACTGTCTGGGGTCCATCTTTGCCCCCTCCACGGCACCCGGCTTAAAGCCTCTTTCTTAAAGCTTGAGAATGAATGGCTTTTCTCTCAGTACCATGGAACTGTAATGAGAAGCACATTTTACTTCATTACCAGATTGTTGCTGTCAACCCTGAGATGAAATGGGCTGTGAAATTCACAGTTAAGCAGTAAATACTCAGGTTAAGAGTGACTTGAGAGCTGAAACCATCTGATTCAAGGTTGAGCCCTATCCATGACCTCAATGCACAAACTTTGGCAGGTCTAATAACCCTTTAAAAATGTCTGGAAATATTTTTGAGGATGTTCATTTGTCCACCACAAGAATTTATAGCTTTACTCAGATTCCCAGAGTGGATGAAGACCCCCCCCTTCCCTAAGCACACAGTACATGCCCAGTCATCCATCTAACCAATGCTGAATGAACACTTCCTTAATAACCATTTGCTACCCAGATTAATGGGCTTTCCAGGTGGCTCAGAGATAAAAGAACCCGCCTGCCAATGTAGGAGATGCAGATTCTATCCCTGAGTTGGGAAGATCTGCTAGAGGATGAAATGGCAACCCACTCCAGTATCCTTGCCTGGGAGACCCCATGGACAGAGGATCCTGGAGTGGCTATAAGTCCATGGAGGGATCACAAAGAGTTGGACATGACTAAGCAACTAAACAATGACAACCTGGATTAATAGCTAAATGAAGAGAAGTGTGCAAAGTACAGGCTATTTATTTCACTGGTCTTAGGTAAAGCCTTTGGGGTTCTCCTAGGTGACCAAATTCTTTTTCTCAATCCAAGTATCATGTAAATCAACACTCACAGGCCAAATCTTAAAAGTGGTAATGTTACACAGTTTTGGACTGGAAACTGGGAAACCTGAATTCTGATTAAAGTCATTGCATAATCAGAGTAGCCAAAGGTAAATCCTTAAAAGCAAGGGTGATTAATGGCAGTTCTTAACCTGTATTCTGCCACAACCAAATGACAGATGACTTTCCCATTGGAAAACAGGTATGTGTGTTTTTTTTACTGTACAGGAAAGTAAAATATGACAATAATTCCCACTCAATCTGCATGCATTAACACCATGGTCCAGAACAGTCTTATGACACCACACAACTGCATCCTTCCAGGACTCTGCTTCTCACCCACTTCTGTCCTTCCTTTTGTTTCTATCCGAGAAAGCATATGAGCAGGCGAGCAACAGAACTCCTTCCCAATTTAATTTAAAAGTTAATCGTTTCCATATGCAAGTGCTCTGGTGGGTGTATGTTACAAACTCATGTGCTATCCCTCCAGCAGACTGTGAGCATACAGAGCTAAAGAACCACAAAGTGTGTGGGTGGAGAGACTGACTTTATGGTCAGCCCACTAGGAGAGCACAGCTCAGCTTTGATTTTGGGCTGTGTGACTTCAAGAAGTGACTTCTCTGGTTTTTTTCATCTGAAAAATGGCAATGATGGCCCCTTACTCATAGGATCGTGAGGAATAACCAAGACTGGTGTGGAAAGGACTACACAGACCTGTGCTCAGCCCATGAAAATGAATTTTGGTGCCTGTCTCTTCCTATTGCCCTCTCTGGACCTCAGTTTCATGGTCATCAAGATGAGAAAGTTAAATTAGATCGAGGTCAGAAAACATGTGTTGGACTCCCCCTCACCTCCTGCCTCTAGCGTGGCTCCCAGTTACTTTGGGAAGAGTCTTTCCTAAAACGGAGGAAAGAGACAGAAACCCTGTCAGCAAAATGATGCAACAAAGATTTGCTACTTGAAAACGGGCCAATGTTTTTAAGTGAATCTTCGTTGCAGCTATTTCTCCCTGAAGGATAGGAAAGGTCTGCCTTCACCCCTCTAGCGCCCACAAAGGGAACACACTGTTGAGGCTTTCCACACCCTACAGATAGAATTAAGCAGCTACAAACCTTCATTCCTCAAATTAAGGAACCAGTATCCTTGCAGGAATATAGCAGGAGCTGAGGACACGCAAAGGCACAGGGCAAGCAACTCATCCTCCTGAGACACCAGTTTTATTCTCATTTATTTTTCAACTTTAATTTTTGATGCTAAGTTTCTAAAGTGGTTATATAAAACCTAAGTTTTGCTTTTTTAAAACACACAGAGAAATAAGGCAGTGTCAAAAGTTTTTATGGCCCTTTAAGACCAGGGAGGAGGCATAATCCATGCATGTATTCCACTGTGAGGGAGAAAATTTGAGAAACATAGGACAGAACAGTCTCCCTCAAATCTCCTGTGGTCACGTATCTGTGTCAGGTCCAGGCCTGCCTCAGACTATCAGAGCTTACTAAAAGCAAACAGATTTATTAAAACATAAAGCTGGGGTGGGGGGAGGAGTGGGGGTGAGGGGAGATGCAAGTTCATCTTGAAAAGAATTAGCTCTAAAGGCAGCCAAAGCAGGGACAGCTGGCACCAGGCTGCAGGATCCTGGGGGATATTTCCATTCTGCGCCCTGGATGAAGTGACTTCAAGAAGTGACTTCTCTGGTTTTTTTCATCTGAAAAATGGCAATGATGGCCCCTTACTCATAGGATCGTGAGGAATAACCAAGACTGGTGTGGAAAGGACTACACAGACCTGTGCTCAGCCCATGAAAATGAATTTTGGTGCCTGTCTCTTCCTATTGCCCTCTCTGGACCTCAGTTTCATGGTCATCAAGATGAGAAAGTTAAATTAGATCGAGGTCAGAAAACATGTGTTGGACTCCCCCTCACCTCCTGCCTCTAGCGTGGCTCCCAGTTACTTTGGGAAGAGTCTTTCCTAAAACGGAGGAAAGAGACAGAAACCCTGTCAGCAAAATGATGCAACAAAGATTTGCTACTTGAAAACGGGCCAATGTTTTTAAGTGAATCTTCGTTGCAGCTATTTCTCCCTGAAGGATAGGAAAGGTCTGCCTTCACCCCTCTAGCGCCCACAAAGGGAACACACTGTTGAGGCTTTCCACACCCTACAGATAGAATTAAGCAGCTACAAACCTTCATTCCTCAAATTAAGGAACCAGTATCCTTGCAGGAATATAGCAGGAGCTGAGGACACGCAAAGGCACAGGGCAAGCAACTCATCCTCCTGAGACACCAGTTTTATTCTCATTTATTTTTCAACTTTAATTTTTGATGCTAAGTTTCTAAAGTGGTTATATAAAACCTAAGTTTTGCTTTTTTAAAACACACAGAGAAATAAGGCAGTGTCAAAAGTTTTTATGGCCCTTTAAGACCAGGGAGGAGGCATAATCCATGCATGTATTCCACTGTGAGGGAGAAAATTTGAGAAACATAGGACAGAACAGTCTCCCTCAAATCTCCTGTGGTCACGTATCTGTGTCAGGTCCAGGCCTGCCTCAGACTATCAGAGCTTACTAAAAGCAAACAGATTTATTAAAACATAAAGCTGGGGTGGGGGGAGGAGTGGGGGTGAGGGGAGATGCAAGTTCACCTTGAAAAGAATTAGCTCTAAAGGAGCCAAAGCAGGGACAGCTGGCACCAGGCTGCAGGATCCTGGGGGATATTTCCATTCTGCACCCTGGATGAAAGGCTTTCATGGACATCCCACAGCCTGCCTTTATGATGTTGAAGGCAGGTAGGGAATGAGTCCATCCTTCTTATAGTGTGTGAAAGGAAACCCAGAAGCTATAAATGTTGCCATGGAAAGAAAGCTCACAAGTCAACTCAGCATCAAGGATGACAGAAGTCTTACCATTTCTAGGCACTGCTTACATTTTGAAAGCAATTCATTTTCTTATGTACAATTGGGAAGCATAGGAAAGCATAAATCAGAAAAAAGTCACCCATAATCCCTGTTTTAGTCAGTCTAAGCTGCTATATCAGAATGCCAAAGACTGTTGTTTAGTTGCTAAGTAGTGTCTGACTCTTTTGTGACCCGGTGGACTGTAGCCGATGAGGCTTCTCTGTCCACGGGATTTTCCAGGCAAGAAAACTGGAGAGGGATGCTGTTTCCTTCTCCACGGGATCTTCCTGACCCAGAGATCAAACTCATGTCTCCTGCTCTGGCAGACTGATTCTTAACCACTGAACCACCAGGGAAGTCCTACCAGAGACAGGGTAGGTTACAACAATAGAAACTTATTTCTAACAGTTGGAGAGGCTGGGAAGTCCAAGATCAAGGCACTAGCAGATTTGATGTCAGGTGATGGGTGACTTCCTGGTTCACAGAAGGTTGTCTTTCTGCTGTGTCCCCACATGGCAGAAGGGGAGAGAGTTCTCTGAGCACTGATTCCATTCATGTGGGCTGAACCCTCATGACCCAGTCATCTCCCAAAGGGCTCACCTCCTAATACCATCACACTGGAGGGTTAGGATTTCAACACAGGAATTTTAGGATAACAATCTCTTCTCCTAGAGATAGCAGCTGTTAGCATTTTATATAGTGTATACATATACAGTATACATATGTGTATATATATGGAGAAGGCAATGGCACCCCACTCCAGTATTCTTGCCTAGAAAATCCCATGGATGGAGGAGCCTGGTGGGCTACAGTCCATGGGGTCACTAAGAGTTGGACACGACTGTGAGACTTCACTTTCACTTTCCTGTCTTGGAGAAGGAAATGGCAACCCATTCCAGTGTTCTTGCCTGGAGAATCCCAGGGACAGGGGAGCCTGATGGGCTGCCGTCTATGGGGCTGCACAGAGTCGGATACGACTGAAGCAACTTAGCAGCATGTGTATAAATATAATGTATATGTATATGTACAATCTAAATTTGGAATCATACTATACCTAATGTTTTATAATGTAACCTATTTTTTCACTAAGCATTAAATTACATGGAAAAATGTAAATATTCTGCCTTCTCAAAGGTCTCCAGAAACATCCAATCTGCTTTCAGGAAAAAAAAGATTTAGTTTTATTTCTAACTAGGTGAGCACGGAAGAATTGATGCTTTTGAACTGTGGTGTTGGAGAAGACTCTTGAGAGTTCCTTGGACTGTAAGGAGATCCAACCAGTCCATTCTAAAGGAGATCAGCCCTGGGTGTCCTTTGGAAGGACTGATGCTAAAGCTGAAACTCCACTACTTTGGCCACCTCGTGCAAAGTGTTGACTCATTGGAAAAGACTCTGATGCTGGGAGGGACTGGGGCCAGGAGAAGGGGACGACCGAGGATGAGATGGCTGGATGGCATCACTAACTCGCTGGACGTGAGTCTGAGTGAACTCCAGGAGTTGGTGATGGAGAGAGAGGCCTGGGGTGCTAGGATTCATGGGGTCGCAAAGAGTCAGACACGACTGAGTGACTGAACTGAACTGAACTGAGTAAGAAAGAGACAGAGATGCTGCTCCTTAGATATTTTTGAACCCCAAAATTGAGCATCCCAGGGAGGCGACCACCTTCCTCAAGGCCCCAGGACTTTACCCAGATGGCGCCTTAGGAAAGTGGCGTCTGTAAGAAATGAGAAGGCGTAACACTCAGCTTCCAGTGGCGCTCGGCACTGCGGTTGCTGAACCAACTCACCATTTCCCTGCATCTTTCAGTCACTCACAACCTTCCTGAAAAAGTGGAAGCAGCGCAGAGGAGGCCCTGAAACCAGCCAAGAGGAAATGCTCACCGTGTTCCCCCTGCCCCCACATCTACACCACCCTCACTCTCTAGCTCTTTTACAAATCCGATAAAAATCGCATTTTCCTTCCTTCCAGTTTCTCATGTTTTCCTCTAACACAGGAGGCTGTTTCAGAAGTTGGAAGATGGCCACTTTTGCCCCGAAGCTCCCCTGCCCTCCCACCCAAGCCTGAGAAGAGTTTTTCTTTTGGAAGCCAACGCAGACCTTTCTCTATCTGGGCCTGGGGACAGAGGAGGAGGGGGTGGTCACACTGGGACAAGGGAACAAGTCAAACCTGCCAGCTTCTCCCTCAGGACCCTCTCTTTCTCCCACCACTTTGGGAGGTTAAAAGGGGGCTTTTTGAAAAGCAGAGGAAAACAGAAAGCCTTTTGGAACAATGCTTTAACTGTTACCAGATCCCCCTCATAATCTTGGGACAGGAGCCAGGTGAAACCAGACTGGAATGTTCCATATATTCTCACACATTTCCCCTCCACCCTGCCCCACAAAGTGTATCCACTTGCAAGAGAAAAAACACCCAAGAGTAGTATTGTGGTATTGTTCACCACACTTCCTGGTCCTCAGCTCCCCACAAAGTGGCCCGATAGGATGGGCTTGCAGAAAACTAGATTGCTTCTAACACAAAACACTGCCAGGCATTTTGTGTGTTTTTTGCATATGTTTGATTTAAGGCATATTCCTCCTCCCTCGGTAGACTTTTAAAACCAAGCCAAAGCACCAGTTTTATTTGTAAAATAATAAAACATCTACTCTATCAAGTGTTTTTAGAGAAACTTTATTCCAAATTCTTTGTTTTGCTCATGGAGACACCAGGAGATGTGCCTTGTTTCAGGGTCAGATATGGACGTGGTGGCCAGGAAGGAGGTGACTCCTCAGCAATTGTAGAGGAGGCCAGGGCTATGATAGTGACCTTGGCAATGCACAAGCCTCCTTCACCATCTCACCACCCCAGCAGAGAGTTTTGAAAGAATTTGCCTTTTTTTTTAAATATATATTTCCAAAAGAACATTAAAAGTTCAAAACTGTGTTGGATTCTTGATATCTATTTTGCTGTTTAGTATTTATATTTGAATTACAAATAGGACAAGAGGTGACACAAGATTTTTAGGGCTTCAAGCCCTGCAGTCTTAACACAGCCTGTGCTTTACCACTTCACTAGGCCTCAGCTCTTCCT